>JXCR01070344.1:0-27132 GCA_002079205.1 Phalaenopsis hybrid cultivar
TCAAAATGTGTCTCCATTGAATGAATCTTTTAGAAGTTGCCTCCTTTCAAAAGCTAATTGAACGAATTTTCGTGCCCATTAACTATTTCTCATATTTTCACCAAGGGTTGCTTCAAACACCTCTTCAAAACTTTATCTAAATTCAATGAATCATCAAATAATTACTTCTAGCGCTTAAGCGTGGGGCACTTGGAGCTTAGGCGTGACTCTCTCTGTTTGCCTCAGTTAATTTTTGAACCTTCATCATTTTTGCTCCAAATTTCATCCTTCTTAATTATATTTACCATTTTTTGTCATTTTGATTGAACCTGGAATAAAAACACAAAGATACCATTTATTAAAGTGCAATATATCAAAAATAGATATAAAAATGTGTACATAAAGAGTATATATTTTAGGTGTCTCAATGAGAGCATTCCTTATGATGATGATGAGGAGGAGTAGGAGGACTAGGTAGTCTTTGTTTTTCTTTTGTAAATCTTACATGTGGACATTCATTATTTAGTCATTTCTAATATGTATCTTTATTGGTTTGATATAGTTACACTTCTTATTTTATTGCATTATTGTTACTCTTTCTTCTATTTATTTAGTATTGTCTGTGTGTTTGAGTAGTCTTTTACTGTGCAATATTCAGGCTATGGATGTTGATTTGAGATTTACTACTGCACAACACCTTTCTTTACTACTTGTACCTACGTTATTCTCCAATTTAGAACTTTAAATTTTTCTCTTTCTTCATTCTTATTATATACATTAATATTTTATAATGCATAAAAATTCAAGTTTGGGGGAAGGAGAAAAATCTTTTGTAAAACTAAACTTTATTTGTCATAAAAAAACTTTATTTTTAAGAATTATTTTAACTTAACATATGGTATGTGGTATTAACATTAGATAATTATTTTTTTTATTTTATAAATGGTATAGTAAAATTAAATAAAAGTTTTTAGTAATAAAGGGTAATTCTAAAATTAAGATATCTAGTATAAAAGTATAAGAATATGCTTTCACTATTTTAAGTAAGAAAAAATGTATTTTTGAAACACTATGGAATTTAGAGGTACACATTTAAAAAGAATTGGAGACCCTATGAAAAATCATTACTGCACTAATACACATTTTCTTTAAGAAAATGTGAGTAGTTTTATCTTTGAAGAAGAGGAAAGTGAAGTTCAAAATTATTCAAGCCTATCTAGATATAGTAAGCCTCACATGAAAAAAATAAAAGAAAAGTAAGGACTAAAAATGATCCTTTAAAAAATAAAAGCAAAATAAAAATAGAGCAAAAATGAAATTATGTGGTGAGATGCTTGAGGATGCCGAATTAAAAATCAAATTCACTTGAATCTTCTTAAAGGAAAAACCTTATTTACACTTCTAAACTTATTCTTAACTTTTAAAAGTATTAGTCTCTTCACTAGTAGAGTTCTCATTTAGTTATTTTCTTTTGATTCTTCTAAAATTTATTAGTGTGACAAATTAAAATTATTTTTCAAATGAATAGAAATTTTAAAGTTCTAACTTGATTACTGAATATCGTTATTTTTTAATTATAATCTGAGTTATTGAAAAATTTTCTAAAATTTTTTCTATCATGTTTTTGGGACAATACTATAAGATTTCTCAAGTGAAAACCACAACCATGACTTATTCTATTTGGTTTACATAATAGAAGGACTACTTGAGGACAAGTAATGTTTATGTTTAGTAGAATTAACATGCCTCCAAATTTCTTATTTTTATGTGTATTTCATGTTCATTTTTAAAGTTACTGAATTTCAAAGAAAGGTATTTTGTGTGTTTTTCATTTCAAGTACAAGAAATGAAGTTTAAGAGAAAATAAGCAAAAATGGTGTCCTGGTGCCTAGACATCAAGATCTAGAGCCTAGGCACAACGGAGTCTGGTTGGCTGGCACTTTGGTGCGATGGTTGGACGCCTAGGCACCAGAAACAGTTAGGCCAAGATACATTAAATTTAGATGAATTTTGAAAAGGTAACTTAAGTGACCCTTGCTTATCTTTAGAGCTCTATATATAGAAGACATTTCTATACATTCATTGGAGGAAAAAAAGATGGAAAATTAGTTTTTGGGTAGGTTAGACCACCATTAGGGGTGGGCAGCCACCATAGTGTGAGTTTTGTGATTGTGTGTGTTTGGAGAGTCTTGTGGAGTCAAGTTCAACCAAGAAAATTTAGTGGATTGCTTGGTGAAGAGTTTGAGAAAATTATTTGTACTCTTGATTAAGATTTGTCTTGTAAACTATTTTTTAAAATATATAAAGTTTTATTTTGTTATCCACATGTTTTATGAGTAGTTTTCTTTTCTTTCTCCATACAATAAGAAGTAATCAAGTGTGAAAAAATAATGTTTTGAAGGTTTCTTTATTCCAATAATATGTGATGGTATTTTCACTGGTTCTACATTTACTTTACAAACTAAACATTTTGTACATTAAAATCTATTACGAAACATAATGACCCATGAGACTTATGATTTCACCAAGTTTTTAAGTACCACACTAAACCTTGGGTGGAAGGAATGCCGCGTCCAAGGGGGGTACAAATAGATAAGGAGATAAGTTTTAATGGGAAAATAATTAATGATTCTAGAGTGACAGGCTAGAACCATTATTAATTTGGTCTTATTTGAGAACTTGAGTCCCTGGCAGGTTGTATAGAGAAGGCACAGTGGGTAATCTGGAAGTGAGATACTAAAATCTACTCAACGCTGCCATGTGATTGGGAACTTAACTTAAGATTAGCCAATGTTCTTTATGCACTTGAGAGAGGTTAAAAAATAGATATGCTCCTATTTGTCACAATACCTTATTTTCATATTTAAGCATTTGATTATTACACCGATTACAATCCCTATGCAAGGGGAAAAACTTTTCATTAAAATCAGACATCCCTACACATCTTTAATCTAGAAACTTAGCATTTACTATTAATTTTAATTTAGAAGTAGTAACTTTAGTTATACCCTTTTGCATTCAGTTTAATATTATTCACTTGCAAATTTAGTTTACACTTTAAGTAGAAACACTTCTAAGTTAACAAAGTAATTCCCTTTTTCCCAAGGGGTTCGATGATAGGATTTCTAATAAAAGCTCTATATTATTTGAAATAATATGTATACTTGGGTAGTACACATAGTGTGTATGTCATTAATCAATTTTATATCATATTTATTTCACACACTAGCCGTTGAATATAAATTATGTCAACGTTTTGACCATCTTTTATAATATAAAAGTTTGTGTAATTGTGGTTTTGATCCAGGTTCATGCCTCTCACCTTTAGATTACCCACCGTGGCCTCTTTATAAGACTAACTGGTGCTTAGGTTTCAAACTCTACATCAAATTTGTTATGGTTCTAGCCTGGCACCATAGAATCTCTAATGTATGCCCATCAAAACTTATCTCACAAGATATTTACACTAACCCATGGATTACCTTCTCACCCATGAGATTAATGTGTCTCTTAATAGTTGAAGAACTCATAGCCCTCTGAGGTCATTATGGATTTATAATTTTTTTATTATCCAGCATGAAGATGTAAATGAAGTATAAAGTAATGAGTTATCACTAGTATGGAATAAAAAAAATCTTAAACAACTCTAATCCTATATATGATTACTTCTTATTGCAATAAGAAAGATGAAGAAAACTACTCATAATTCATGGGCATAACACAACAAAACATGATTAATTTTAAAATCCAAGTTTGTATAATAAAAAAAACTCAAATAAAAATACAAAGTACTAATCAGAGACTACTCCCCAAGCAAATCTCTTGAAGTTCCTTTGATGACTTCTTACTCTCCTTAGACATAAAAAAACACAACAAAAAGAAACTCACTCACAACTCATTCAACACACAAACATAAGAGAGCCTCACGCCCCTCCTAAAACTCTTCACCACTAGCCAAGCCCTCCAAAAGCCCTCTTTTCGACCAGCCAAGTTTTTCTTTAAATGAAGCACTTAAACTCACCAAGAATCACTTTATAAACCCCTTCAAAATTCATCCAAATTTTTTCACAAAATTTCCAAACCATTTATGGCACCTAGGCCACCAACTGTAGCACATAAGCGCCAACCTTCTAGAAGCTTATTTTAATTACATGGCACCTAGGCGCGATGCACCAAAAATTACCTACTTTAAGAGTACATTTCATGCTCATTTTATGCACATTTATAATGATATACACTTTAAAGGAAGGTATTTTGCATATTTTTTACTTCAGGTATAAGAAATGGACTTTTGTAGAAAAGGAAGCAAAAAACATGCTATTCAGAGTAAAAATGAGCAAGAAAGAAAATTCTGACCTAACACATTTTTCGATTGTCTTTCTATGCTTAATCTATTTTACACTTCTCACATGTTTTTTAGTAAAATTACACTTTAAATAAAGATTTTTTTCATGCTTATATTGTAGGTATATCTGTTAGGAATGAAACATAACTAAAATGGGGCAAAACGGAGCTGAAATGGAGCCAAATGGAAAGGGTGGAGCTGATGTATGGTGGCACCAGAGGCACCAAAATTGGCACCAAAATCCATAGAACAGGCACCAGAGGTGCTAGAATGGCATCAGAACTGCCAAAATTCAAAGAATGAGTGTCGGAGGCGCCAACGATGGGTTTTGACATATTGTTTGGTGGTTTTTGTCTATTTTGATATGTTCTAGAAGACTTCAAGTGAATCAAACACCTGATAGAGTGGTTCAATGAATCTAGACACTTGAGAAAGACTCCTGAATGAAGAGATATATCTCTTGGATGAAGAGATTTGTCTCTTGGAATGAAAAAATGCCTCTTTTGGGAAAAAATGAGGAATTTTGTGTCTCTATAAAATAGATGGCCTGATACCTCTCATGGATATGTAGGCATTTGTATGAGGGGAAGATTGAGAGGAATGTTAAGAGATGTTAGAGTAGGAGTAGAAATGTATATTTCTTCCTTTTCTGAAGAGATTGGACATGGGATTTTAAGAGAATCTGTAAGGAATCATACAAGCATTGCATGGATTAGCAGGAGAATTAGTGTGAGAGACCTTCATCTTTCTTTAAAATGGAGAAAACTATATATTGTGATCTTCATTATCAGAGGAATTTGTAAACAATTATCTAGTGGATTTTCTTTGATGTAATGAAGTTTTTTGTTGTGTTTTTATCGTGCTTTGTGAGTAGTTTTTCTTGCTCTCTCTTCTTGTTTGAAAATAGTGGCATGAGAAGATTATGCCATTGTTTTCATTATACTTTTCTTTTACAATGGGTAGGATTCATGCGTAGAATTTTGGGATGCATGTTAGTATTTGACTATAAATGTAACATTGCATGTTAGGTCTGCTGTAAAATTAAAATTTGTTGAGAAAAATAAGATCCAAAAGGACTATGAATTCTACAACAAAGTAAAAAATCACATTCAATTTCATGGATTAGAATGTAGTTGATGGGGTTTAGTCCAAATAAATTAGGAAATAAATTTTGATGGGCATAGAATTAGAGATTTTAGGGTGACAGACTAAATCTGAAATTTGGTCTAGTTGCTTGAAAACAAAAGAGAGATTGTTAGCCCTCAGGCGAAGGAGAAGTGGGATCTCTGGAGTGGCAGTCAATATCCTCTCAACCTAATTACAGGTTTAGCGACCAAACTATGGATTTGTTAATGTTCTTTATGCACTCTCATCGAGTAAAGAATAGGATTTCTCCTATTTTGACACGTATAATATTTAATGTATCTCCTTTCTATAAATTATTCAATTCACTACATACAAATAATAGTTTTTAATAACTCAAATTTCTCCAAACCAATTCATCTAGAAAAGATTTTCTTTAAAATTAATATTTTCATTTAAGAGTATTTGTTTGTTGTTTTAAACTTAAGACATACTTTTAGGAGTACATTGTTAGAAAAACCACTTAAATCGACCTTCCAAACTAAGGACTGATGGTACTAAACTAGAATTAACATAAGGGATTCTTTACTATGCTTCTCTGTGAGATCGATACTGGGGTTTTAAAGAAATCCCAATGTTATTTGAAGTGATACGTACACTTGCATAGAACCACTAGTGTGTGAACTATTTTCTATATTTTATAGCATTTTAAAGTTCCTACATAATTTTGAGACCGGTCAAGTTTTTTGGTACTATTACCGTGAATTTAAATTGACATAAAACACGCAAAAAAACAAAATATAGTAGGAGCACATCAAGTTTTTACATGGTTTTCGGGGAAGCTTTGGTGAGAACTTTAGGAGAGTTTTACTTAAACATATAAGACTTAGATTCAAGATTTATAATATTATTTTATTGTGTGTTTAATTATTGTGTGTTTATTTAAAAAAAAAATCAAAATGCAAAAAATATTTTTTATGTTGGTCATATTAGTTAAGCCTTTAAATTTGTATGTGTAGTTCAACAGCAACAGACCTTAAATTTTATGAGTTAGATTTGGAGAGAAGTTTCAGGAGGATGATGAATCAAAAAAGACTACATGAATTTAATGTAGGAATGGTGTATCAAGGATCTAATGAATATTCAAATGTGAATTATAATGCTAGTAGCTTTGAAAGTGTAAACCCCAAGGGAGTGGTTAATTTTCAAGAAGATATGCTTGCTATCTTAATTTTTCAGGTTACAAATATTGAAAGGAAGTTAGATCAATACATAGAAAGTTATCCTCAAGGACCCCCATTTATTAAGGAAATTTTTTTGGGACAACTGATTGAGCCGAACTTTTTTGAAACTAGCAATGAGATATATAATTCTTATTCTGATTATTACAATTTAGGTTGGGAAAATCTTTTGAATTTTAACAAGAATAATAACATTGGAGGAGAAGGCCAATTTTGGGAAAATAATCAATTTAATCGAACATGTAGTTGGAATAATCATGATTAATATGATGTTGAACTCTCTTTCCCTCATAATTTTAACTTCAACCCATACAATGAGGAGAAGGAGTCATTGTTAGAAGAGAATTTGATTCAATTGGGAGGATTGCAGGAAAGTCAAAAAAGTGAGATGGAAAATCAAGAGGTCACAACAAGGAATATATAAAACCAATTGTGGTAAATTATTAAAGCAATTAACGGTTACCTCCCCTAAGATTTTACCTAGTGACCCTTAGATAAACCTTAAGGAGATGAATGATGAGCAGTTTAAAATTATCGAACTAATAGTTAGAAGAGAGTTTAAGGATATGTTTCAAAACAACTTCCAGTTGAAGATGAGGATAAGGATATTTAAAGACCAATGAAAAAAAATTCCTAAGGATCAACTAAGATAAATATAGAAAGACCATCTCCACAATTTACTCAGTACCAAAAGGAAGAATTGAAAGATAATATTGAATAGAAGAGTAACCAAAAAGAATTTAATCCAGAATCTAAACGATCTAAACTTTTGGAGAACTTGAAGTATCATATAAAGATCCATTTCTTATAAATTTTAAGGATAATATTAATTTGAAAATTGATAAAATCAGTAGAAGAATATTGGATCTAGAAAGAAATATGAGGAACAATGATATGAATCAATCTAAAAACGAAGAACTGAAAGAAAAACATAAATTTGAGGACATTTTAGGAATCCATGGCTCTAGAAAAATTTGGTGATTGATCAAGGGTTACTTAAATAAAATTTTGATCCTAGTGGAATCATTTGTCATGTTGGTGACATTAAACCAAGCCCTTTATGGGAGGCAACCCATAGTTATCAGTGTGGTTTTATTTAATATGCTAAAGATTCATCATTCTTAGTGTTACATTATGTTTTCTTTAGTGTGGATTGATCAATTTGATTGATGATTGGTGGATGTTTGGATTTTTAGTGGTTTAATTTGATTTTTTTATGTCATGAGGGGGGTGATTTCTTAACTTCTTATTATGACAAAACTTATATGTTCTCTTGTAGTAGTTGGATTGACGAGTCCACTACGACTCAAGTCACACCTGGACTTGAGCTTTACAAGAGACATCATGAATTTTAACTATGATAGTTTCATCTCAATTTTGTTACTTCCTTTCACTCACTTCATTTTCATTTGGTAGGAGTTGTGAACCTACTTGATAAGCAACATGTGGATGATCTTACTCTAGCCTTATAATTGTTAGAGGTGCTTAATTAAAGGGATATGGTGATGTTTGGATTTGGTGCTCGAGAGCCAACATACCAGGATTAATCGTAACTAGGGGATTAGACTTTATAAAAAGATTTTAAAGTACCCAATAAATTAGTGTAATGAGTCTGTTAGAAATTGAAAGTAAGTTAGTGAGATGTGATGAGTTAATGAAAGAATTGACCTCATTTATCTTTTGTGTTTGATTTTGTGTTACAACTTTACATAAGACTTGAAGAACATATTTATATTCCTATGTTGTTACCTATTATGTGAGTTAAAATTTTATTTAGTTAATTTTATTCTTGCATGTTTAGTTTAGATTTACTTTATACTAAACGATTTCTATCCTAATTAATTATTATAGATGTTTCTGATAGGCATGTGTGATAGATAGAATCGCTGAACTATTTTCTTCTAGCTTATATTTTCTGTATTCAATGTTATACATGTTTAAAATCAAATTTGGGGGTAGGAAAAAAAAATTTTAAGTTAGAATACTTCCTTTTAGATTAATATTATTGCAAGCATGTTTTATTATGCTTGATTTACTTTCTCTGACAGTCATTCAATCTTAGTTATGCATTAATATAAATTTGATGGGATGTTGTAGTAGCGAGCGATTCAACTTTTACTTTTTCTTCCTACTACATTTTATGGAATAGATAATAAAATATTTAACAATTTAAGTTTGGGCGAGGAAGAAAAATAAATTTCAAAGTTAAGCATTATTTGTCCTCAAAGAAACTAAAAATTAATTCTATTTTGATTTTTTTTACGTGGAGTTATCTTAAGATTATTAAAATTTTAAGCAGGAAAATAAAATAAGAAAGCTTAGTAAGGACTTTAATAAAAAGGATGAAACTAAAGTTAAGATATTTAGTAGAGAATAGTAGGAAAATGATTTTATAATTTATAATAGAAAAAATTTAAATTTTGAAAAATTATGGATTTTTAGAATACTAATTTTTAAAGAATTCAGACTCTATTAAATTTTATTTTTTCTAGTACTACATTTCAAGTTAAGGAAAGAAAATAAGTTTTTAACTTTAGAAAAGGGATAGTGAAATTCAAAATCACTATAGGGCTAGTCCAGATTTAGTAATCCTCGACTAGAATAAAAAAAAAAGAAACAAAATAAAAAGAAAATAAAAAGAAAAAGAAAAAGAAAAAAAAGAAAGAAAGAAAAAGAAAAATATGAAAAAAGGATGAAATGTTTGAGGATTCAGACCTAATTAAAAATTGATTTTACTTGAATCTTTCTAAGGAAGAAAAATTAGGATCAATCCTAAGCTTAATTTCAGAAAGTATTATTAAAATTATATTTTCTATATGTCATAAATTTTGAAATTAATATTTCTCTAAGAATCAAAAGTTTGGAAAAATTTCAATTATTTCTGAATTAAAAAGAAAATTAGGATTTCTGTAGTTTAATACTAAATATTCTGATACTTTAGAAGTCATCTAAATTACTGTAAATTCTTCTAAGTTAGACTATAAAATTTTTAGAACAAAAATTTAGTACATCTTAAAAAAACCGACTAACAGAAATCAACAAATTTTTAAAGTTGTTGTGTTACATGAGAATAAGTAATGTTTAAGTTTGGGGGAATTGATGCACCTAAAAATTACTTATTTTAAAAGTACATTTCATGCTCATTTTATGCACATTTTTAATAATAATACACTTTAAAGGAAGCGAAAATGGAGCAACTTGAAGTAAAAACGAGCAAGAAAAAAATTATGACCTGACACATTTCGATAAGTCTTTCTATGTTTAATCTCATTCACAATTATCACATGTTTTTGAATGAAATTACACTTTAAAGAAAGATTTTTTTCATGCTTATTTTATAGGTATATCTATTAAGCACAAAACAAAACTAAAACGGAGCTGAAACAGAGCCAAACAAAGTGAAATAGTGAAGCTACTGTAGGGTGGCACCAGAGGAGCTAGAATCTAGAGAAAAGGCGCTAGAATGGTGCCAAAAGCGCCAAAATTCATGGAATTGGCGCCATAGGCACCAAGAAACAGGGTTGGAGGCGCCAGTGATGGGTTTTGACGTTTTTTTTGTGGTTTTTGACTATTTTGATATGAACTAGAAGGCTCTAAGTGAATCAAACGCCCTATTAGTGGTTCAATGAATCTAAACACTTAGGAAAGGCTCTTGAATGAAGAGATATGTCTTTTGGATGAAGAGATTTGTCTCTTGGAATGAAAGGATGTCTCTTTTAGAAAAAAGGATGAATTTTGTGTCTCTTTAAAATAAAGTGGCTCGAGCCTCTCATGGATGAATGTAAGCATTTGTATGAGTTGAAAATCAAGAGGATGTTTAAAGATCTTATAGTTGGAGTAGAAATGTAGATTTCTTACCTTTTTGGAGAGATTACGAAGGGGATTTTCAGAGAATCTGTTAGGAATTGTACAAGCGTTGCATGGATTAGCGGAAGACTTTATGGGAGAGATCTTCATCTTCCTTTCAAAGAGAAAAGGCTAAGTATTATGTTCGTCATTATCATGTGATTTTGTAAAAATGTATCTAGTGGATTTGCTTTTGATTTAATGAAGTTTTCTGCTGTGTTTTCTTCAAGCTTCGTGAGTAGGTTTTCTTACTCTTTCTTCTTGTTTGGAAATAATGGCTTGAGAAGATTGTGTAGTTATTTTCATTTTACTTTTCTTTTATAATGAGTAGGATTCATGTGTAGGATTTTGGGATGCATGTTAGTATGTGATTTAATTATAAATGTGATGGTTTTTACTTGAACTTCATTTACATTGCTATTTAGGCTTGTTGTAATGTTAAAATTTGTTAAAAAAGATAAGATTCGAAAGGTCTACAATTTATACAATAAAGTAAGAATCACATTCACTTTCATTGATGAGAATGTATTCCATGGGGTTGAGTGCACAAAAATAAGGAAATATCCTTTGATGGTTTGATGGGTGTAGAATTGTAGATTTTTGGGTGACAGCCTAAATTCCTAAATTTGGTTTAGTTGCATGGAAACTAAAGCAAGATTGTTAGCGCTCAAGAGAGGAAGAAATTGGTGCTCTGGAGTGGCAGCCAATATCCTCTCAAACTAACCATAGATTTAGGGACTGAACTTTGGATAAGTCAATGTTCTTTATGAACTCTCGGACGGTAAGGAATAGGATTGATCCTATTTGGCACATACAATATTTAATGTATCTCATTCATATACATAATCTATTTCATAACATAAGAATAGTAGTTTTTAACATCTCAAAATTCTCCAAACCAATTCTTCCCGAAAGGGTTACCTTTAAAATTAATATTTTCTTTTAGGAGTAGGTGTTTGTTGTTTTAAACTTAATACTTACCTTTAGGAATATTTAATACAAAAATCACTTTAATCAACCTTTCCAACTAAGGACAGATAGTAGTAGACTAGATTTAACCTAAGGGATTTCTTACCTCGCTTTTATGTGGGATCAATCTTAGGTTTTTAAAGAAAGTTTTATATTACTTGAAGCGATACGTGCACTTGCGTAGAACCACCAGTGTGCAAACTATTTTCTATATTTTATAACATTTTAAAATTACTGCGTAATTTTGGGATGGGTCAAGATTTTTAGCAATATTACCGGTGATTTAAATTGACATAAAATACACATAGAAATAACACACACTAGGGGTGCATCAAGGCATTGATACACCAAAATATTATACTACTTTATGTACGTATTTTATGCTTATTTTGGTGATATTGCACTTTAAAGAAGGGTATTTTTATTTTTTTGTTGTGGGTACATCAATTTTATGCATTTGAGACAAAAATTAGCAAAAAGGAGAAAATTTGGAGCTAAAATGGAGATTTTTGTAATCCCGGTGCCGGAGGTGCCATTTCGCAAGAGCTAGCGCCAGAGTGGCGCCAGAACCACCAGAATCCAGAGAAAGTGCAAAGTTCATTAGGAGGTGCCAGAAGAACTAGCATCTAGAGAATAGCGCACATTTTAATAGGTTGGTGCCAGAAATGCTAGAAATGAATTAATATGGAGTAAGTCAATTCGTGATTATTATTGTGTTAGTTTTGAAGGCTTCAAACATTTCAAATGTCCCATGAAGTGGTTCAATGCATCTAGACACTTTGAAATGCTCTCTAATAAAGAGATGAGTCTTTTGGATGAAAGAACATATATCTTGGTGTAAAAAGGTGTGACTTTTGGGGGAAAAATTTGAGGGAACTTTGAATTCTTTTTGAGCTCAAATTAAACAGGAGAGAAGTCTAGACAAGAGAGGGGGGCATGAGAGAGAGAAAGAGGTTTGGGCTTTAGAGAGAAAGGAGGAGAAGGAAGGTGAGAAATTTCTTCTTTATTACACTTCAAAGGGAGAATTGAGTGTGATTGTAAAAAGGGAAATTGCTTAAAGGGAACTTCTAAGGATTTGCTTAGGAAGGAGTTTGAGATAGTTGTGTTCTTTTCTTTCATTGTTTTATAAACTCGTACTTATATATGAAACCCATGTTTTGTCGTATATTTCTCATGAATTCTAAGTAGTCTTCTTTATCTTTCTCCCTACAATGATTACTTGGAGGAGGATTTCATGGATGTCCATGTGATCGAAACCAGAGCTACCACGGTGATTACTTGGAGGAGGATTTCATGGATGTCCATGTGATCGAAACCAGAGCTACCACATCTGTGGCGAGGATCAACCTCACACGGAAGAGAACGTTGTAGATGAGCTGCATAGGGTTATCCTCCTCAGGGATGAGCAAGTTGTTCTACTGGAGAAAATCGTAGATGAGCTGTGTAGGGTTATCCTCCTCAGGGATGAGCAAGTTGTTCTACTGGGGAAAATGTAGGGTTATCCTCCTAAGGGATGAACAAGTGAGTCTACTGGAGAAAAGAATAGAAGAGAAGACTGCAGCTATGACCTCCATGGCTACCATTCAGGGGCAATCACAAGCACCAATATTGGCTTCTTCAGAGATTAATAAGCCAGAAATCATACACATCACAGATGAAAGAAGAGAGGCTACTTTGGCAGAAAAAGATGAACAACCAAAGAAAGATTCTCCATCAGGTGCCATGTCAGTAAAGGAATTCAAGCAAACAGTTGAACAAGTGCAGGATGCCATAGCCCAATCCAAGGGCGGTGCATCAATTTTGAAGGGTAGACCTTACCCGGAGGAGTTTGATGCCGTGTCTTTCCCCAAGGGTTTTGTGACCCCAAACTTCAAGATATTTGATGGGACTGGAAATCTCAGACAACATATAGCACATTTTCAAGCCAGTTGTGGAAACACAAGGAATAACGAGGCTCTACTCTTTCAGCAATTCATCAGCATCTTGTCAGAGATTGCTTTTGACTGGTACGCTGAGTTGCCCAACGGGTCAGTTAAAACATTTTCTGAGTTAGAACAGTTATTTCTGAAAAGATTTGTCGGGGCGCAGCATCATGTGTCTATTGGAGAGCTCATGATGGAGAAGAAAAAGCCCAGCAAAACTTTGGTAGACTATATTTGGAGGTGGAGAAACCTTAGGATAAAATCTGAATCTCAGCTAAAGGAAAATCAAGTGATTGAGATTCTACTCAAAAGCATTCATGGGCTAGTAGCTTTTATGTTTAAGGGACTCACCATCAAATCCTTCGAGAAGCTACTCAGTAAAGCCAGCAGTCTTCAAGAAGAAATGAAGCACATGGAGCCGCATGATTACCAGAGTGTTCGAAAAGAAATCAGGAGTAGTCGCAACTGTCAACAAAAGAAAGTAATTGATAAAGATATATGCAGAAGAACATCGCCAGTCTTTGTCGTAGTACTCTCAAAAACAAAGAAGTCAATCCAACTAACGGCTGCCTCATGAGGGATCACCTCGAACAGCTCGTAAAAGAATATCCCTGTTAGAGTTATAGAAAGTTGTGTATTCCTTCAAGGATGAAGCTGTATTTAAAAAATTCAAAAGCCTGATGAAGAAACCAGAATTCAAACTACCTGATCCAAAGAAACCCGAAGAGGTGGATGAGAAGAATGAACCAAAGTATTGCTCATACCACTAGTAGCTTGGGCACACTATAGATAAGTGTTTCGTCTTTAAGGACTGGCTCGAGAAGAACCACAAGGAAGAGAATATAACAATCCCGAAGGAGTATTTGAGAGAACCTCAAAAAGGTTCCATAAACATGATTTCAGCTGAGCCAATCTCCCCAATTGATCCCTATACTAGAGTAGATGGATGGAGTACAACTTGGGATGAACTCAAGAAGTTCCTTAATCAAATACAGGATTCATCAAAACAAGCTTCTACAAATACCAAAGAAGAATGGAATGAGGTCTGGAGCAGATTGTCCAAGAAGACACTGAATAAGATATAGTCTACATCAAAACAAGCCTCCATTCAGAGTCTGCAACATATCGAACCCGAGATGAAGGTTTCACCAAAAGATCCATCATCGTCAAGGATAAAGAAAAAAAAAAAGAAAAGCGTCACTGCCAAGATTGATAGCATGGGGGGTAGGATAGGGACTGCCTTTACTAGATTGGTTGTCTCGAATTTAGGGAAGAAAAGCGTCGAACCCTTGACTTTGTATGATTATCTTTTTGTCCCTTTGGGGCCTTATGAATATAATGACTGTGATTTCGGCTACATTTTGACTATTTCTGGTGATAATGTAACTGATTATGACTGATCTAGTTGCTATCTCAATTCCCAAAATGATCCTCAAATTGTACTCAAATCTGATGAACTCGTTGTAAAGTCTAAAGTAGATGGAGAGGAAAAGACACCGAAAGATATCTCAAGAAGAAGAAATCACGGAAGTTGACTTAAGGAGTGGAAAAGTGTTACCACCAAGAATAGCTCCAACAAATAAATGATAACAGATGATGACTCGAGAAGAGATACCCCCACCTCCTCCGATGGAAAAACCACATAAGCAAGATAAAATTTGAAGATCCTACAAAATAGACTGCAACATGCTAGCTCATCTTAAGAAGTTACCTGCCCGACTAAGCATCTACGACGCTCTGATCCTGTCAAAGGAGATGAGAGAATCATTACAGTTTTTCTTGATCCAAAAATTTTCTTAGCTCAGTTGGCTAGAACACCCTCAGATGAAGTTTGCTCGTTGAGAGAACAGTCAGGGGTAACCTTCACAGATTAAGACTTGCTGCTCGGTACCATCGACCACAACTGTACATCTCCGTCAGTATTGGCAGATTTGTGTTATCTAGAGTTTTAGTGGATCTTGGAGCATCTCTTAACTTGATGAGCCTACGGACATTGGCCTATTTGGATATTGAAGCTCAAGATCTCATGGCCGATAAAATGATGTTAAGAGGATTCAACCAAAAGGGAGAAAGAGCCCTTGGTTCAATTACATTACTTATGAAGGTTGCAGAGCACGTAACAACTATTAAATTTCATATCATCGACACCGAGACTTCTTTTAACGCTCTACTGGGTCAACCATGGATTCATGAGCACAATATGGTTCCATCATTTCTACACCAGCGCATCAAATATCGCAAAGATGGTCAAGAAAATTGCATCAAGGGAGACCTACAACCATTTTCAGTGCACGAAGTTGGTATCCACGAAGATGCTGCCTACTATGCTCCTCTAAAGAAGACTGTTCTCTCGCGTGAGATTTTGACAAAAAAAGATGAAAATTCAGAAGAATCACAAAAAGGAGGCCATACAACTCTGCTTCAACTACCTTCTACCACTCCCTTACAACGAGTTGGTGGAGGTTGTTCTAGTTCACACACCCAAGGTCGAGGCCGGGGACGCGGATGAGGAAATATCAGTTTAATTGTTAAACAAACTAGGTCAACCATCAACATTGGTGATGAACATAGTTCTGAAAATGAAATAATGATGACAAGATAGAAAAGACCTCAATACGAGATATCCCTAGAAGATACAGAGGAGAATGAATATGAAACAATGTATGATCAGATAAACCACTATGTGAATACTATGAACCTTACTCCGATTCTCCTACAAAAGGCCGAGAGTTTAGAGGTCAAGGAAGTCCGTAGTTTTGGTTCAAAGCCGATCAAGCTTGAAAAACATGTAAATTTGGATGTTGATTCTAATAAATTAATGGAATTGCCATTTGGTTACTTCTGGCCTTGTGTTCAAAAGTTAATTCAACAGGGACACTTACCAGAAAAAATGCCAAAAGATAAATTTCAACTTTTTGAATAACTATGGAATGCTAAAAATCAAACTCCCAATTCGAAAGAAGGTCTCGGATTTGGTGCAGTTGGACCAGTCGATGATTCTAAATTTTGCATTGTTGTTACTAGTGTGTAGAAGAAGATTGCCTCGATCTAAAGGATGACTCTACTGATCAACCAATAGAAGATACTCTGCCAGAATTTGAGGAGAAAATTAAATCTACTATCGATGAATTGAAAGAGATTAACCTCGGGACTGAAGAACTACCCCAGCCTACATTAATAAGTTCTCTGCTTAATGATGAAGTATCTGCAGAATTGGTCAAACTATTAACAAAATTCAAAGATTGCTTCGCATGGAGCTACGATGAAATGCCAAGATTGTCAACAGAAATTTTAATCCATAAACTTGGGGTGGACAAGAATATAACCCCAGTAAAATAGGCTCCCAGGAGAATGCGCCTTGAAATACAATAACAATTCATTGCCGAAGTGAAAAAGTTGATAAACGCCAACTTTGTTAAAGAAGAGCAATACCCCACGTGGTTGGCCAATATTGTACATGTTAAGAAGAAAAATGGACAAATCCGTGTTTGTGTTGATTTCAGAGATTTGAACAAGGCATATCCAAAAGATGAGTTTCCACTACCTATACCAGAGATGATGGTGGACATGTCCAAAAGATGAGTTCCCACTACCTATACCGGAAATGATGGTGGACATCGCTTCAACACATGTGCCTTCATGGACGGATCGTCGGGATACAACCAAATCAAGATGGCTCCTGAGGATGCATCGCTACATGAGTTCCCACTACCTATACCGGAGATGATGGTGGACATCGCTTCAACACATGAAATTTTCTCTTTCCACTACCTATACCAGAAATGATGGTGGACATCGCTTCGACACATGAAATTTTCTCCTTCATTGACGAATCATCGAGATACAACCAAATCAAGATGACTCCCGAGGATGCAGCACTTACAAATTTCAGAACACTGATTAAAATTTTCAGCTACATAGTGATGTCGTTCGGCCTAAAGAAAGCCGGAGCAACATATCAACGTGCAATGATGAAGATTTTTTACGACCTCGTTCACAATCAAGTAGAATGCTATGTGGATGATTTGGTCATCAAAAGTAAACGATAAATAGACCATTTATACGATTTGAGGATCGCATTTGAAAGGTTACGACAATATGACCTTAAAATGAATCCCTTAAAGTGCGCCTTTGGCGTTACGTCCAAGAAATTTTTAGGATTCATTGTCCGTCATCGGGGAATCAAGATCGACCCATATAAGATTAAAGATATCTTGTAAATGCCTCCCCTAAGACCTTGAAACAGCTACGTTCCTTTCAGGGGAAGTTGGCATATCTGAGACGCTTTATTTTTAACCTATCAGGTATGTGTGGGCCTTTCTCGGTATTAATTAAAAAGGATGGCAAATTTATTTGGGAAGAGAAATTCTAACGGGCCTTTGAGGACGTCAAACAATATTTAATGACACCTTCTGTCTTAGCTGCCCCTATCCCAGGGAAACCTCTGATACTTTATATCGCGGCCTTAGATGACTCTCTTAGAGCCCTTTTAGCTGTGGATATTCTATTTAGAAAAGAAATTGATATTGTCTGCCCTGGCAAATTCAGAGGAGCTGTGGATATTCCATTGCCAGTTGGTTCAGTTTTGGTCCTGAAGGGCAATGGTGCAGACATTGTCAAGCACTGCATTCTAAGAGTACGACGCCGTAGGGTTTCTGTAACCTTTCGCAAATGGACGATAGTAAAGTACCGTATGGATTCCAGCAGGACCCAGAATTGGAGGAGTTATTTCCATATGAGCCGTGAGAACGTTGTACCTCTAAGTACATGCGAAGGGAACTCTTATCCTGGAGCATGACTTAGAAGGTTTGCTTAATCAGAAGCTCAACATACCTAGTACAGAGGGTCCACTTTCTTTCTTTTAACAGCATGACATGTATCTGATTTTATTCATTCTACGATGTACTCGTAGCATGAGATGATTCTCAATGTATTTTGACAGGGATTACATGAAGTACCTTTTGAGGCATCAGCCTATGTCTGATTTATGATATCCCTTTTCGGAACAAATTAATGGAAATTTCTCTCAAATTGTGCCTTTTTGTCAGTTGCCTTTTTGTGCGAGGGAGGAAAGCCACGAACCACGCGTTGGTTCAAAATTTTAATGAACAAAGAACGAAACAATAAATCTTCAACAATAAATAAAACATAAATGAAAAATAATCACCAACAAATAAAAAATAAAATAAATTTCTTTTCAAAATCAACTAATTAAAATTAAAACTTTAAAAACATATTCTTAAAAAAAATTAAATGTGATAAAACAACAAGAAAATAAAACAAAGTTGTTGAGTGGATGCTTCCATTTTTATAATTTCCTACTCTTTGTGCACGCAGCACAACCATCGTTATCTACACTAACTCTCTGCACATCCCCGAAGAATTTCACATTTTACACAAAAACTCACAAAGCTTTACAAATCTCCTTCAACAAGTTCAACCTTTTTGACATGATACATTCCTGTAAATTCAACGCGACTAACTCTCTTTTGAGAATTGACCTACATTTCAATTCTCACTTCCAAATCAGTCCTACATTTCTGATTCTTTACATTTGAGGTCGGTCCTTACATTCCGACACCCTCTTTTGAGAATTTATTTCTGATTCATTACATTTGAGGTCGGTCCTTACAGTCCGACATTCTCTTTTGAGAATTGAATATATATCAATTCTCATTTTTCAATCAGTCCTACATTTCTGATTCATTACATTCGAGGTCGGTCCTTATATTCTGACACTCTCTTTTGAGAATTGACATACATTTTAATTCTCAGTCCAACATTTCTAATTCATTACATTTGAGGCCGGTCCTTACTTCCGGCACTCTCTTTTGAGAATTGACATACATTTCAATTCTCATTTCTGAATCAGTCCTATATTTCTGATTCATTACATTCGAGGTCGGTTCTTACATTCCAACACTCTCTTTTGAGAATTGACATACATTTCAATTCTCAGTCCTACACTTCTGATTCACTACATTTGAGGTCGGTCCTTACATTCCGACACCCTCTTTTGGGAATTGACCTACATTTCAATTCTCACTTCCAAGTCAGTCCTACACTTTTGAATCATTACATTCGAGGTCGGTCCACATTTTGACACTCTCTTTTGAGAATTGACCTACATTTCAATTCTCACTTTTGAATCAATCCTACATTTCTGATTCATTACATTATGACACTCTCTTTTAAGAATTAACCTACATTTCAATTCCCATTTCCAAATCAGTCCTACATTTCTGACTCATTACTTTCCGACACTCTCTTTTGAGAATTGACATACATTTCAATTCTCATTTTTGAATCAGTCCTACATTTTTGATTCATTACATTCGAGGTCGATCCTTACATTCTGACACTCTCTTTTGAGAATTGACATACATTTCAATTCTCAGTCCTACACTTCTGATTCATTATATTCGAGATCGGTCCATACATTCTGACACCCTCTTTTGAGAATAGACCTACATTTCAATTCTCACTTTCGAATAAGTCCTACCCTTATGATTCATTACATTTGAGGTCGGTCCTTACATTTCGATACTCTCTTTTGAGAATTGACCTACATTTCAATTCTCACTTCTGAATCAGTCCTACATTTCTGATTCATTACATTTTGACAATCTCTTCTGAGAATTGACCTACATTTCAATTCTCATTTCTGAATTATCCTACATTTCTGATTCATTACATTCAGACACTCTCTTTTGAGAATTGACCTACATTTCAATTCTCATTTCGAAATCAACCCTACATTTCTGATTCATTACATTCGAGGTCGGTCCTTACATTTTGACACTCTCTTTTGAGAATTGATATACATTTCAATTCTCAGTCCTAAATTTCTGATTCATTACATTTGAGGTCGGTTCTTACATTCTGACTCTCTCTCTTTCTCTTTTTGAATTGATATCTGAATTTCAATTCCCACCTCGGGGTCAGCACTTACATACTGACTCCCATCCTTTGGAAATTTTTGAAATTTCATAACTCAAAGTCCACTCTCCAATCCCAGCGAGAGTCCCTACTTCTTGACTTGATCAAACACTCATCACACACAACTCTACGATTACTTTCGTATCTGTTGACTTAGAATTTTGTATTGATTTTTGTTGATCTCGTTGGTCAACGCTGCCAATATGCGTGGTGTGCTTGTCCAACACACCACACCTATTGGGGGTCCATTTGTTGACCTCACTTTTGGTTGAGGTTTAGTTTTTCTCTTTAGTAGCCTAAGGTCTAGCCATAGGACTTTCCTATTGAATATTCTTAGAAAACTAGATAAGGAACATAACCTAAGGTCTAGCCATAGGACTCTCTTATTGACTATTCTTAGAAAACTAGAAAAGACACCCTCATCACTAGAAATTTCAAACTCTTCTCTACTCAACTTCAAGTTCCACATGTTGGTCTCAACCTCTAAATACTTAGTAGGTGGGGTCACTATGGGGGAAACTCGAGATGAGCCACCCTTAGGACTGCTCGACCTTAGGGTTGACCCTGGGTGTTGATCTGGAGCTAAGGCACTCACTACACTTATCTGCACTCACAATCACTCACAACCCTAAACTCATGAGCTAAGGCACTCACTACACTCATCTACACCCACATTCACTCACAACCCTGAACTCAAATTCAACCTAGATCCCTTGATCTTTTGGGATACTCATGTAGATGGTCCCCTAAACCTGCTAGCCCTTATACTAGCCCTAGGGGTCCTTTGATCTTTTTGGGATACTCGTGTAGATGGTCCCCTAAATCTACCAGCCCTAGGGCTATGGTTTAACTAAGACCACTATGTAGAGGACCCAAAATGAGATTTTAATTGATCCATGGCTTGTTGATGATGGTTGATACCTCAATGTTGCCAAAATATCCATCTTAGCCTTTTACCCCTAAAACACCCCCAAGTTACCAAAATACCCCTCCAAAATCCAAAATCGTGAAAAATCCAAAAATTCCCAAAAAAATCCAATAAATCCTAAATATTCCCAATTTTATTTCTCTCAACTAC
Source organism: Phalaenopsis hybrid cultivar (assembly GCA_002079205.1). Lineage (NCBI taxonomy): Eukaryota > Viridiplantae > Streptophyta > Magnoliopsida > Asparagales > Orchidaceae > Phalaenopsis > Phalaenopsis hybrid cultivar. The sequence goes on from JXCR01070344.1 coordinate 21,403, forward strand.
CACATGACCCAATTTGGCAAATTTAACTATCTTTAACAAATATCCCTAAATTTGCCTTTAAGGGCCCAAATTCCCCAAATCCAACTCAAATGTTCATCGATTTCATCTCAATTATCCCCAAACTTTTGATATGACCAAACTAAACAAAATCTAAGCTTAATTGGTCCATGATTTGAGCCCAATTTTGATTTGGTTTAAAACCCCAATGTTGACCATATGACCTAATCTCACCAAATTGAACCCATAGCCTAGTCAATTGGCCCCAATTAAAATTGATAAAATCTTTATAACATTTCTATACATCAAAATCAACCATCAATTGACCTTGGTGAAGCCTCAAATCCATTTGATATAACATTCATACACATCAAATTCAACCATCAATTGGACTTGGTGAAGCCTCATATCCATTTGATTTTTGCCTAAATCCAAAATTCCCAATTTTAGCCCCAAATTGGCTAAGTCCCGAAATTTCACCCAATTGATTGCCTTAACCACAAAATTAACATCCAATTCATGTTGAAAACTCTTCATAGGGTCTCCATTGAAAATTTACAACAATCAATTTGGACTTAGCCCAAGGCTAACCCAAGCTAGACGCAAGCCTAGCCCAGCATGACCAAATTCATTAAAATCAAAATTTCCTCAAATTGACCCTTCAATTGAACACAAAACCACTTCCATTCATCACCAAAGTTGTTCCTTATGATCATATATACCAAATGCAACATTTATTTGGGCCAATTGGCATGGTTAACCTAGGCCAAACCCAAGACTTGGTCATTTGCACCCATTTGGACTCATGCACTAAATGTGACCTAACCACCCTAAAGTCACCAAAATTAACTCCATCACAGCCTTTAGTTGGACTTAGTGACCATTCCAAACACGATGAAACCACCTAAATCAAGTCATGGACCAAAGGTCCCCCAAATCAAGGGATATTATTTTCAAAATGCATGTGTTTAAGATATCCTTACCAAAATTATGTATTATTGCACTAAATTGCTCTGACATATTCCCCTAGGTTCCCTAAGATCCTAGCCACCTCCCCCTGGTTGGCAGGCCAGCCTAGTGGCCAAAAAAGCTCAAAATTCAGAGCCACCCCCATGGAGCTTCACCCAAAATCAAACCTAGAGGTCAGCTCATCCAAATCAAACAATGGAGCTCCTCTGCCCTCCACCTAAGCACTACATTACACCTCCTAATTGGGCATGACAGCCACCATAGCCCCATTTATATAAAAGGACACCTCCCACGGCCATGAAAATAAGTGCTGAAATTTCCTTAGTAAGGCCTCTCCAAACTTCACATGGAGCTTCCCTAAGATCTCCTTAGTGCATTCCAACCATTTTTTCTCACCAATTCCCATTGTCGGAGCTCAATTTTGAGCTTGGAACCTTGTCGAAAACTAGGACAACCCAATACACCTCCACAGTCCACCTAAACTCAAATTAACTCTACCCACACCTTCACAATAGTGAAAGAAGTCAAAGCCCCATAAAAGCTCCCTTCCACAGAGCCTCTACCATAGTTCTAGACCAACACTCAAATTCGGCCGTGATCAAATACATACCTGGGCCTTAGATCAAGACCAGAGACTCAATCCCTAGCCTCTTTGGATCATAACAAACGTGTCAAGACCCTTTGATCGAAGCTTCACTTCTTAGAGCAAAGGTATAAAACCTCACCTCATCTCAAGTCTATTTAAATTCTCCATTTAATTACACTTAATTTAATTGCATGATTGTCATATGGATGTGTTCGTCTCACTTAAACGAGTCCATAGAACCAAACCCGAGGTGATTTGGTTGAGTCTAAGCTTAGATTTTAGGGTTTTAGTGTGAACGGTCATGGAATCATTCTATTGGGGATGATGATGGGGAGCCGTTTGATCAATCATGTATCAAATGTAAGGAAGAGATCAAGCCGGATGACGCTTCGGAACATAAACAGCGGGCCGAGTCAGCAGCTATGTGGACTGCAGTGTCCAACAAGAGCGCACCACGCATGCCTTCAGAGTCATAGAAAGGTTGAGGTGGCACGCGCGGTTTAAATAAAAAAAATAAGGCTTAATCTATTTTTTTAAATACCCCTAACTTAGAAAATCCATAACTTTGTGTAGAAAAATCACAAAAATAAAATAAAAATACCCTTACTCAGTGAACAGAGAAAAATAATATGGAGTAAATTTCAAGTCCATTTGATGCATAAAATATGTTTAATTATATAAACACTATTTGGGATCATTTAATTCTCCATGTATATTGGTACATCACCTTGGCTTGAAAGTTTGGCATGTTGTAGCCTCTATCAAGGGAAGCATCTTCTAATTTTTCCAAAGTCAGAGGAGGTTCCTATAAAGAGATCCATATTTTCACGATCTTGCACATTATTTCCTTAAAATAATTATGGAAATTAGCATATTGATTAAAAAATTCTAATAAAATTTTGAAAAGTCCACTATGACTAGAGGAACTTTTGGAAATAATTCCATGGGTGAAGTCATTTAAAATTCACTTAAATTTTACAAACACTAAATCATTAAAATAATTAATTTTAAAAAATATAAAAATTTAAATGACTTGATTTTTTATCTTCACTGTGGTTTATGATCCAGAGAACTCATTATAAAAAGTTTAAAATATTTTGAGTTTATTTGATAACTTAAGTTGATTTTTAAAGAATAAATATCACTTTTGACACTTAAATGATTTTTTAAAAATCAAAATATAACTCAAAAAATTATGAAACTTAGTGTCTTGAGTTCTCTGTGATCAGGGATATTTTATAAAAATAAAATAATATTTAGAATAAAAACTTGTCAGTTCTCTGTGATCAGGGATATTTTATAAAAATAAAATAATATTTAAAATAAAAACTTAATTCTATGTGATCAGGGATATTTTATAAAAATAAAATAATATTTAAAATAAAAACTTAATTTTTGGCCTTCTATGATCAGGGATATTTTATAAAAATAAAATAATATTTAAAATAAAAACTTAATTTTTGGCCTATCATGGATATTTTATAAAAATAAAATAATATTTAAAATAAAAACTTAATTTTTGGCCTATTTTAAAAATCAGGAATATTTTCTAAAAATAAAATTATATTTAAAGTAAAAACTTGATTTTTGGCCTATTTTAAATAGGTATTTTATAAAAATAAAATGATATTTAAAATAAAAACTTAATTTTTGGCCTATTTTAAATATGTTTTCTAAAAATAAAATAATATTTAAAATAAAAACTTAATTTTTGGCCTATTTTAAATATTTGAATAATTAAAAATCCATAAAAATCACAACAATAATAAAACTCATGGAAATGTTCTAAATTGCTTCCTAAGATAAAAAACACAAAAATAAAAAAAACCATGAAAATATTCTAAATTGCTTCTTAATCACTTAGGAACAATTAGAATATTTTTCCTGATCTTTTCAATAAAGATATTTATTTTCAAAGCTTAAAACTAATTTTTAAAGGCTAAAAATGAGTTTTTCACTAAAATAATTCCAATAAATAAAAAAATCAGAAAAATATGAAATTTGCTCCTTTGGGTTCTCTAACCTTGAAGCTATTTTTCAAAAACATAAAACTTAATTTTAATCATTTAAAATATTTTATTATTATTAAATAACCCAGAACTTAAAATAATTCTAATAAATCACAGGGAATTGAAAAAATCATGAAATTTGGTCCAAAGGCTTCCCTAGTCTAGGTCTATCTTCAGTAAAAATTTTAAAGGATTAGAATTTACCTTGGTCAAGTTAGAAATTTTCTTTGAAAAATCCTATTTTTGCATAAAAATAATTATATAAAAAAAATTAAATTCTAAAAAATCACATTTTATTCTCTGATGTCTTAATTGACCCATGAATGAGGTAAGATAAAAATTTCAAAGTCATTTGAATTGAATTTGACAAATTATGAAGCGTTAGAGCCTTAGGGGCAAATGTGTAATTTTGGAAATTTCGCCTTAATTAACATTTAGGCTTATGTCATGGAGGGAAAAAGGTAACCTCTGATCTTAATCAATTTATTTGATGCTTGAAAAACAATAGGTTAATTGGTAGAAACCAATCTCACTTTCCTCATTAAAAAGATAACTTAATAAATTTATAAATCATTAAAAATTTCAAAGTTTATTAAAATTAAATGATCCTCAACTTAGGGGTATGAGTTTTGAAGTCAATAATTAATCAATTTAATACCCCTATCTTGATTTTCAAATAAAATCCAAGTCATGAATCTTGACCACTTAAAGCTTAACCTTTTCTAAACTCATTAAGACACTCACCTAGGTCTTAAGGGCTTAAAGGTGACTTAAGCCAAATCAAAATTGACTAAATAAGGATTAGAGAAATAAAAATAACATACTCAAACATCCTTGAAACACCACAATACCCAATTAGGGTTAAAATTTGGCTAAGTCTTCCAACAACACTAACTTGCCTCTTTAAGGGTATTCATCCACATATTCAACAACACTAACTTGTAATTTAAATTGAATCACAAGTGATAATTACCCTATTCTTAGGGATAATTCAGACATCAATGTTCACTGAGCATTAAGGGTATTTACAGGATGATTATTAAGCAACATATCAAGTTTAAAAGAACTCGGGATTTTCCACCATGCAGCGAGAGAGTAGCACGTACCTGTTTCTTTCTCTAGATCTGTTGGATGTCTTGAAGATCTACTAAACTTAATATGTTTTGCTTGACAAAATCATCCTTAATTAAAAGGACCCACCAAAATATGACATAGGGTTAGGAAAACCACCAGAACTTTACTTTTCCTGCTCTCCATAAACTGCCTTAACATGCATTTTCAAGTTGCAGGTGGTGGAACGAGAAGACTCGCCAGGTACGCTTTTACAGTTTGCAGCATTGTCATTCTTGTACTTTTATGTTATACTTTGTGCTTATACAAATTTGCATGGAATACTAAAACTACTAGGATAGCCACAAAATCAAAACCAAAACCAAAATTAAAATCAACCAAGATAAAATTTACCCCCACAAAATTCAAAATACAAAACAGCTCAAAATTTAATCACAAACATCACACAAAACTATAACTTCAAATAAATTAAGCCATCTCTATTGAATGATTGGGAATCCCTTGGAGGAGGTAACCTACAGTTGCTAACGAGGCTTCCCACGATCCAAATTAAATTATGGAACTCATTAAGTTGAGTTTAGTAAGTTCATTTAGACTAAGTGAATCCAATTGAAAATAGTTGTGTTGGAACGAGGGAACCATAGAATCCTAACCGGTGTCGCTCTGATCAACTTTAATATGCTCCCATAAAATTTAAAGAGTTTCCACCATAAGGCCACTTGATTTGATATCAAAACTTGACTCAAACCCGTTGCGGCAAGGATCTTGGGCCTAGCGTGGTGGGAAGCACTGCCATCTTCAACAGCAAAACCAATCTTCCTTCCTTAGACTTAAACAACAAAGCCATAGGACTTCGAGGTTGCTTGCTTATGCAACATAATTCCTCACATCATCTTTAGGCTTTTGCATAGCCCTACTATACAATATAAGCCCAAACTCGTCTTAGAATTCCGAGGTTGCCGTTTGTCATGACCTAAATCCTCATATCTTCCAGGCTATTTAAGTGATTTTTTTCACACGAATGTAAGCCCTAACAAAATAAAATTGGCAGGATGAAACACCTAAATATTTCTCCTCAAAATTGAAGCCAAACATTAG
>JXCR01070350.1:0-55131 GCA_002079205.1 Phalaenopsis hybrid cultivar
TTGCGATCTTTTTTGATCACCGACCCGATTTGATAAATCCATATTTATCGAATTTCTTAAATTCTATTTAACATTAATCTAATATGCAGCCAAACACCGATTAAGTTTTCCACATCATTTGTAATGAATTGGACTATTAATGTTCGCTTCTCAATGCTCTAGATTCATATTATACATCTGTTGTGAAAAAACGACGACAATAAAGTGAAAAAGTGGAATGAGAAAAATTGAACGCAGAAAAACACTAGAGCGACATATATTTATGTGGTTCGACAAATTTGCTTACGCCCACGAAGCTGCAGAGGATTTTACTTATTCTAGGAATTACGCCATCGAGCTTCTTGACGTTTACAAAAAAATCTCTATTTTCTTCTCCCTTCCTCTCTCTCTCTCTCTTAGACGACTTGGCTTGACTTAACTTGGCATTATGCTTTATGACAAACCAAGAAAGACTATTTATAGAAACCAGGAGAGCGGTGGGTGGGAGGTAGGTGAGCGGTAGGTGGGATGTGGTAGGTGAGATTCTTAATTAGGAAGCTAATTAACAACAGTTAATTAAATTGCGGTGGACCGGGTCTCCACATTACCCAACAATTCTCTCACTTGGAAACTGGGACACTTACTGCATCACCTACTGGTTGCATCATCTACTAGCTGTATTAACCTTTTCTTCAAACATGCATCACCTATTGTATCCCATCCCCACAATATCAAAAGCATTTCCATCATCTAGATATAACTTCCCAATGTTAACTGCAACATAATTTCACATTAACTTCTGGCGGAAAGATGTATGGAAGGAAGCCTTTGAATCCAGTATCCAGTCATCAACAAAACTGTGAACTACTAGCAATAGTGCATCCTGTATTTCTTCAGTTACAACATTAACGCCATCATTCTCCTTCTTGTTAGGATTCCTGCAAGTCTTTTTTATGTGGTCAGTCTTGCTATAATTCGAACAGCTTGCCTGTTGATCAGACTTTGATTTTGATCTTTCTCTGTTTGAGTTCCTGTCATGTGATATCCCTTTGGAATCAACATTCAACGCCGAACTTGAATACGAGGTCTCGTCATAATCCTTCCTGCGCACCTCCTCAGCCAAAATCAAATCACGAATATCATCATATTTCAGCTTAGATTTNATTTCCTGAATATATTTGGTATTACATCTGTTTTTCATAAATTGTTCTGCGCAATTTCTAACCATATGACTTTTGCCTCTCTTTTTTCCGTACTCCTTTGACATTAATTTTAAATTTACAGTNTATTTTTTCACGTGACAAGATTGCCCCATACAAATGAATAATACCTGAGGTGAAACGTCGATCATGAATCGATTCGACCCAATCAATCTGTATAAACAATAATAGACCGAGAGGTGTGATGGGAGAAAAACAAACCTGAGCTCTGTATACCTTTTAAATAGCGAAGAATCTGGTGGACATCTTGGAGAAGGTNATTTTTTCACGTGACAAGATTGCCCCATACAAATGAATAATACCTGAGGTGAAACGTCGATCATGAATCGATTCGACCCAATCAATCTGTATAAACAATAATAGACCGAGAGGTGTGATGGGAGAAAAACAAACCTGAGCTCTGTATACCTTTTAAATAGCGAAGAATCTGGTGGACATCTTGGAGAAGGTACTTATAGTGGTCATGCATTATACCAATTGCGTGACATATGTCGGGGGCCAATATGAGCGAGGTAAATGAGTTTTACGACAAGGCGCCGGTAATGAATCTTATTGACGGGCACGACTTTGGGATTGTCAGATAATTTTTCATTGGGATCTATAGGAACAACAAGTTTGAATAGAAGAAGATTGTTCTCTGTCAAGATATCAATCACATATTTGCGTTGAGATATGCAAATGTTCCGAGATGGCCGAGTCACTTCCATACTTAGGAAGTACCGGAGAGATCCTAAGTTCATTTCAATGGACTTAGCAAGAACGTCTTTCAAGGTCTCCAATGTTGGGAGATCGTTACTTGTAAGAATAATATCAATATAAATAATAAGGATAACTACCTGGTTATTGGGGGAATACTGGAAGAAGAGGGTGTGATCTGATTGAGCCTGAGTAAAACCATAACCCATGACCACCTTTGTGAACTTGCCAAACCAGGTTCTTGGAGATTGCTTTTGCCCACTTTTGTAGCCTGCATACTTGCCCTTTGGAGGCAGTAGAGTCAAAGCCAGGAGGGAGAGACATGTATACCTCTTTTGTAAGCTCTCCATTTAAGAATGCATTCTTTGCATCTAGCTGGAATAAAGACAAATCCAGATTCACTGCTAGTGAGCAACAAGATCCGAATAGTGTTTAACTTAGTCACTGGAGTAAATGTCTCCTCATAGTCAACTCCATAGGTCTGTGAGTACCCTTTTACGACCAATCATGTCTTGTTACATTCAAAGGATCCATTAGAGTTGAACTTGGTGCTAAAAATCCATCAACACCTTATGAATTTCTTACCCCAAGGAAGATCCACGATGTTGCATTTGTGATTCTGCTGAAGGACATTCATCACCTCCATTACTGTCGTTTTCCAGGTTGGATCAATAAGAGAAATCTTAATTGTAAGAATAATCTGATGGTCTGTTAGGGCGTTAGCAAATGTTATGTAGGTCGAAAAACTGTGGAAAAATACATATTTTGTCATAGAATAGAGGGATCATGTCTGATTGCATACCTTACTTGGAGAACTCACCTCCCCATTCGGAGGGGCCGTGCTGAGGTTGTCGCCCGGAGTGGAGTCAAGATTCTGTAATGAGGTAGTTGACTCCAGAGTAAGAGCATGATTGGTGCGCTGAGTGTAGACACGGATAGTGGGTGGAGGAGACTGTGTACTCAACGAAACAGGGGACTCATCAGTGGTAGGAACAATGGGAGAGACATCCATAGGAGTAGGATAAGGGATAGTGTCAGAGAACTCAAGCTTCCCTCACTTGAGGCCGAACTAGAAAAATAGGGAACTCTTTCAAAGAATGAGACATTAGCACTCACATAGATTTTGTCGGTGCTAGGATCAAGGCATCGATACCCCTTTTGAGTTGCAGAGTACCCAATGACGATAATTTTATAAATCTGGGATCAAATTTATTCCGAGTGAGGGTAATGTTTTGAACAAAAGTTATGCACCGAAAAATTTTGGGATCTAATATGGAGAAAACTCAATTGGTAGAGAAGTATGACATCAAAATTGCTAAGGGGGTTTGATACTTGTGTATTTTAGAAGAGACTCTATTTATGAGATGGGTGACAGTCAGAATGACATCGTTCCAAAATCGTTTCGGTACATTGGCTTGAAACATAATTGAGTAAGCAACGTCGAGGAGGTGGCAATTTTTCCTCTCGGCTACCACGTTTTTTGAGGAGTGTTCATATATGAGTTATGGTGGAGGATGCTCTTACTTACCAAGAATTCACCCAAAATAGATTTAAAAACTCACGACCATTGTCGGTCCAAAGGACCTGAATAAAAATTTTGAATTGAGTTAAAAAAAAGTGTAGAAATTTTGGAAGGTGACAACAACTTCTGATTTGTCATTTAAAATGTAAACCCATGTCATTCGAGTGTGGTCATCAATCTAGATCAGAAACTAGTGTTTGTTGGTGTAGTTGGAAGTGCGAGGAGGTCCCCATATGTGAATGAGGGAGAAATAAGCGGAGGGTGTGTAAGTGTGGAGTGGATGATGGACCCGATGATCCTTGGCTAAATGACATGTCTCATAATTGAAGTTAGAAATATTCTTATTAGAAAACAATAAATGATATAAATTTTTTAAATATTGAAAATTAGGATGACTTGAACTACAATGCAACAACATAACGAGACACTTAATGACTTGAGATAAGTTACAACTTATGATAGACGTGTCCTCACTCTCTGTGCTCTCCACTTGGAAGTAGTAGAGTTCAACTACCCTCTTAGCAATTCTGATCATCCTTCTCGAACGACGATTTTGAAAAATACAACCATCAGAAGAGCAATTAACAACACAATTGATGTCATTTGTCAATTTGCTGACAAATAACAAATTATATTGTAATGGGAAAACATGTAAAACAGACTCCAGATTTATACCTACATTAGTACAATCAACCATTTATCAACAATGTAACTAGAGGTGTCATCAACAATTCTGACTGTATCTTTCCCAGTGCACAGATAGTAAGTCGAGAAAGCCAGTCATGTGATTCGTAACATCTGAATCAATAATCTATGGACTAGAGGAACAGATCGTGAGATACATAAGAATATACCTTGTCAGAAGTGGGAGGTCGATGGATCCAAAGAGACTTGAGTGGCTCCAAGAAGTTTGATTAATTGCTCAATCTAGTTTTTCAGGGATTCAGAGGACTCCAAAATATTTCGTGTAGGAGTCGGTTGAGTCATGTTGGGCTCGGACGTCGCCGTGAGACCTTTGGTAGCCGAGGATTTGGCCAAATGTATGCCTGTTTACCCTAAAGTTTCTAACACTTGTCCAGAGTGTGGTTAGGTTTTATGACAATAATTGCAAGTGGGGTGACTTGTCCAAGATAACATGGACGAGGATTTGACACTTTTTGAGATCAAGGCAGACAATTCCACTGAACGAGTAGAAGTGCCAAGCATGACAAATCTCTAGCTTTCTTCCTAACGAATCTTGGTGAATGGTGCAAGAGCGGAAGGAAGATAATCCCAACGAAGAGTACGACCTCGGACTTCGTCAAGAACTTTGTTAAGATTGGTCAGGAATTGGAACATGCGATCCTTTCTACAATATTTTGGAAGAGGGATGGTTTGGCCAAAGAATCTCAAGTGTAGTAGTACAGGTCGCATTCAATCCATAGTGTAACAAGGTCATTATAGTATTTGGTCACGGTCCTCGCTCTTGTTTTGCCTCCCGGATTTTCTTAGATACCTCATAGAGTTGGCCGAAATTTTCTATTTCCGAGTAGATATCACAAACAACTGTCCAGAGAACGCTAGTTGGAGGCAGGAACATATAAGAATGACCAATCAAAGTCTCTATGGAGTTGATCAANGTGTCCAGAGAACGCTAGTTGGAGGCAGGAACATATAAGAATGACCAATCAAAGTCTCTATGGAGTTGATCAATAATGACATGACCATGGAATTCTCCACTTCCCAAGCTTTATATGCCGGGTCGGTCTATGGAGGCTCACGAGCCATACCTGCGAGGTAACCAAACTTCCCACATCCTTCGATGAATAATGACACCGCTTGGGACCATTGAAGAAAGTTACTATTGCTCAGTTTATGGGTTGTGGTTAAAAAAATAATGTTGGTTTCCGATCCTCCAGTTTGTAAGGGAGCGGAAATTAAAGTTGATTCTCCGGCGGAATCAAGATCATCTTTTGAAAATGGTTCAGGGTTGGAGGAATCTGCCATAATTCTGACTGAGTCAAAGGAGATGTTTTTGAGATTTTGATCTATCAATGAATTATGGTAGGGTTATGACAAAAGATTGCTGGCAATGAAAGGCTGGCTGTTTGTTGGAACCAGCGGCTGGAACAGATGGCACTTGCGGTTCGCATGAAGGTCTGTAGGAAGGTTGGCTAGAAAAGCTGTTGGGAGGTTTAATGACAGGAAGATGAACTGTGGCACATCTTCTGCAGATCAGTGGCTGGGAGGGATGTTGGGATCAGCGGTTGGAAGGTTCAGCAACAGGTGGTTGCAGTTAAAAATTCTACAGGAGAAGACCTCCAGGGCTGGCGTCTAGGATGGAACCTCATGGGTTAGAGCCATGACTTTAATACCATATTGAATTTTGTGACGAGAACAGTGTAATATTATTGATAAAATGAGGGGTATTTAAATCCAATTACAATGGATGCAATAAAAAAAATAAAACAAGAATAAAACAAATTGAAAAGAAATAAAACAAAATAAAATAAATAGGAAAGAAATAATAACGGAATAAAAGCTAATAACTTATAATAATTCTAATACTTTGGTCTGTATTGGCGTCATACTTTTATATGTTTTATCTGTGTTTGTTCTGNTAAAATAAAATAAATAGGAAAGAAATAATAACGGAATAAAAGCTAATGACTTATAATAATTCTAATACTTTGGTCTGTATTGGCGTCATACTTTTATATGTTTTATCTGTGTTTGTTCTGGAAAATTATTTACATGTCTGCTACATCTTTTATCTAGTTTTCTTTTCAATATTTACAACTTCTTGTTTTTTTTTTCTTGCTTCACAATTTGATTTGCTTGACTGTTTCAGTCTCAGTTCCAACTTTCTTAGCTAAAGTGGCACTGTAGAAACTTTTTTTTTTTCTGATTTTTAATGGAAGTAAACATTTCAAAATTTTTCATTAAGTGATCAGAATAACCTTTATACTTATAATTGTGTCGTTTTAACTGGAGACTTTTTTCAGTTATTCAATTTTCCGCAAATCTAGAACAATATTTTATTCTTCAACTATGCGATTTTTCTGGGCTAATGGTGGAAGCTTTCTTAGAGATCATTTTGGACTATTCCATCATCAATTTTTTTCGATAAGATAGATGGTACAACCAAATTAGTTTAAATTTGGTGAGTTGATGGACTAAATTGAACACTGATAAAAGCTTAAGACTAAAATGATCATAGCTAAAAAATCGATGGACTTTTTTGGATGATTTAGTCCTTTATTATCTTTTTGATTGCTAGCCTTTGTTTTGGAGGTTTACTGATCAACCAAAATGAATCTAAATGTTCTCTGGCTTGCTTGTCTGCAGGTTTCTTCCGAGTATTTGTGCAGCTGTTCAACCCTTTCTCCCGCCTCTTTCCGTTTTAGTAACAGCCCTTTGTGTTGGTTCTCCTTTAGCAATAAACATCGATGCGGTGATCTCTCCTTTTGGAGTAGCAGTTTTGCTTCTAATTTTTGGATTTCATGCATCAGCTTTTATAGCTGGATATGGTCTTTCTGGATTGGTATTTCGCAAGGTTGATGATGTAAAAGCACTGCAAAGAACAATTTCGTATCAGACAGGTCTTCATCTACTTAAAATATAATTCTTTTAGATTGAGGATTACGAATTTTATATCTGATCTGATCCGGCCATAATTCAGGAATGCAAAGCAGTCTTCTAGCCCTTGCACTGGCGAACAGATTTTTCCAGGATCCGCTTGTGGGTGTTCCTCCTGCCATATCTGTGAGTAAAAATAAATTCTCTTTATAAACAAATCCTTATGAAGCAATTCAGCAATGCTTCTCCTATTGTATCTTCAGACGATGGAGCCGGAATCCTAAAACCTTTTTGCTTGTTTAGCGTATACACTAGAATTACCTGCACAAATTTCAAAGAGAACGAATGATAAAAAACGAAAAGCTTCCCCCAAGGTAAACAGTCGACCGAAAAGTCATTGCCAAGCAGGTGAAGTTGCGTCTCTAAACCCGGGACAGGTCAAAGCTCCGGAGATGGTCTCTCGCCCGATGATGACAAGATCCGCCCATATAGCAACAAGTATCATCGGATACCTCATACAGGCAGTGACAAGATCTGCCTAAGACCTTGCAAATAGGGATATCCAACTGAGGCGAAGAATCAACTAGGTAGAGGAGACGTAGACCCCGTAAAACTTGAGCCAATGCAACAAGTGAGTCATGGTTCACCCGACAAAAACAAATCTACTCATCAGTCGACCGATCGACAAAAGCGTAGGCAGAAACCCTTTGATCACGATTGGACGACCGACCTGCTCTTGCTACGACGGACGAGATCGTAGTTCGACCAAACACAATGCATGGTCGCCACCCAGTTGATCGTCGCTCTCGATTGTATTCTACAAATCGACCAATAAATTTCTGTCATATCAAAATTCAAATTGTTATTCATATATTGAATGAAATCCATACAATTTATTAGAACATTAATCATATTAGGAACGGTTTCCATAATTGTTCCTACATTTCTGTAATTGTACCAAATACATACTTATAAATAAGAGACAAAAGGACGACCAAAGGGAGGCAGACCATTGAGACTTTCTCGATTCCCTCTGCAGTAACCCTTGATTCAATTTGTTCTCTAATTCACTCGACTCTTAACTCTCGATGTGTGTTCACAAAAGATAATTCAGGATCTAACATCTTGAAGGTTGTGCGGTGAGTGTGGATATGCCCCATATGAGAAGCAGAACCAATTACGAAGGAGAAATTTTNGACTTTCTCGATTCCCTCTGCAGTAACCCTTGATTCAATTTGTTTTCTAATTCACTTGACTTTTAACTCTCGATGTGTGTTCACAAAAGATAATTCAGGATCTAACCTCTTGAAGGTTGTGCGGTGAGTGTGGATATGCCCCATATGAGAAGCAGAACCAATTACGAAGGAGAAATTTTCCAAAGAGCGATATCACACATGGAACTCAATAAAGATGCTACACAACAGACGTCCATGCACAAGTCTAGGGGCTGCAAGCCCAGACGACTCTCATGATGGAGCAATTCGAGGTCCTCCGGGTAGCAATCACCCAACCCTCGCTTGGAAGTGGAATCCAGGGGGTTCGTCCCCAAAGTTCCTCACCAAGGAACACACCTATCCCACATAACCAGGTTAGCAACCAGTAGACAGAGGGGCAAGGCGAGTCCAAACACATCAACACAGCCGAGCGCAAGCGAACAGGTGATGGGAAGGATGAATGCAAGTGCATGTCCGACCAAATCAAATAGGCGATATCTTCGCCCAAGCTGAGGATTCCTCGTTTAGATTCTTATGAAGGAAGAACCGGCCCAATCAACTACGTTGCATTGTTCAAATCATCCGTTGGTCTGCTCTAGATTGACGACCTAATAATGTTCGTCTCTTCCAAATCACCTTGAAATAGTCAGCCCTTTGGTGGTTCAACGGTCTGCCAACCGAAACCATCCCAAGTTTTTACGAGTTTAAGAGACTTTTCGTTTCACACTTCTCAAACTTGCAGAAGCCGAAGAAAGATTCAAACACCCTNAGGAACGATCAGACCCCTCGCTTGGAAGTGGAATCCAGGGGGTTCGTCCCCAAAGTTCCTCACCAAGAAACACACCTATCCCACATAACCAGGTTAGCAACCAGTAGACAGAGGGGCAAGGCGAGTCCAAACACATCAACACAGCCGAGCGCAAGCGAACAGGTGATGGGAAGGATGAATGCAAGTGCATGTCCGACCAAATCAAATAGGCGATATCTTCGCCCAAGCTGAGGATTCCTCGTTTAGATTCTTACGAAGGAAGAACCGGCCCAATCAACTACGTTGCATTGTTCGAATCATCCGTTGGTCTGCTCTAGATTGACGACCTAATAATGTTCGTCTCTTCCAAATCACCCTGAAATAGTCAGCCCTTTGATGGTTCAACGGTCTGCCAACCGAAACCATCCCAAGTTATTACGAGTTTAAGAGACTTTTCGTTTCACACTTCTCAAACTTGCAGAAGCCGAAGAAAGATTCAAACACCCTTCTCGACCTTAAGCAGGGAGAAAACGAGAGCCTACTGGACTACATCACCCGCTTCCAAGACGAGATGCTAGAAGTTAGAAATTTGAAGCCGGAAATAGCTGTAACATTCTTAAAGCGAGGAGTTCGAAGCAAACAATTCAAGTATGACCTAAATCTATTTAAACCAACGGTTTTTGCAGAAATATTGGAGATGGCGAATGAGCACATACTTGTCGAAGAAGACCTCCAGTGCTCCCCGAAAGGTAAGCCAAAATTGTCTAACCACTCGTCAAAGAAGTGGAAAGAATGGGTTGAATAACAAAGGGTGAAGGACAAGAACAACAACATGTTTGGCGGGTGGTCAGATGATTCTTAGCAACGCAACCATGACAAGTAGCGCTCCGATCAACGGTCAGCTTAATATTATGAGCAATTGCATGTTTACATGGAGATGCAAAGTTTGACATCCCTCAACATGTTGATGGCCGAAATAATCCTGGCCGAAACAAGGACAACTTCAAACTGGCCCCACTGCTAAAGGAGCGACCGACCTCGCGAGATCCGAAAAGGTATTGCCAGTACCACTGTGACCATAGACATGACAAAGAGGAGTGCTGCCACCGACGGAACCTAATTGAGGAATTCATATGTACTGAAAAGCTTAGGGAAATGGATTGACTGTTGTGTAATCAATCGAAAAACTTCAATATCTTCTGGCTGCGAGTCGACGTGGAGTCAGCACAGTAGATTACCCAGGGGTGACTCTATCATCGCTAGCGATAGGATCCGGAAAAAGGGAGCGAAAGTCATCCTGAAAACCCTTGTCAGCACCCTTTTAGGTAACAACAAGACCCGTGTCGTGAAAAAGAATCGATCAAGATCGGTATCCACTCAAGGACAAATCGACTTTAGCGAACGAAAGAAACAAGAGTTAACCGACCGAGGCACTATGGTCAAATCAATTTCTTTGATTCCACAAGCCAGCCTGAGAGCAAGCCTCTCCAAAAGCCAATGTCACAGGTAAAACAATAACTTTCGCAACAAAGACAAAAGTGATGAAAGTAATCGTGAAAAAGCAAAAGGGTTCCATTTCATTAATATGTATTGAATTACAGGCCACTGACAAATTTTCAGGCAAAAAAGAAAAAAAAAAGAAAAAGGAAAAAAAGATCATCGCAGGGCCGAGGTGCTAGCGAGTAGCTGATCGATCCTTGCTTTGATCACCAGAAAATTCACTCATGCTACTCAAGCCATCATTCTCTTCCGAGGGATCAACAGGATGATAAGGGATCAAAGCACTGAACTCGGATGGGTCGAGGAACATCGGGTCGACAAAACTGTGATGAACGAACCACCGGGTAGCATGCTTGATCCCCAACCTAAGTTGGCTCGCTAACTCCTCGCGGGGGACAAGTGACTCCAATTGCCCCCCTGAGCCTAGAGACCACCTTCTTAAGCTGCTCCTCCCTTCGTTCAGGCTGCTGTTGAATCAATTCGACGGTCCTGAACTTCAGAAGCCCTGTGAAGGTCATTGATCACGTAGACAACTTGCTCTTGGGACTTCGACAGGATCTCCTTGCTACCCTCAGAGAGTTTGCAATTTCCATAAAAGCAATTCCTAAGAAGTGAGAATCTGGCTTGTCTCCAAATGCGATGAGCGACACACTCAAGAAGCCTCTCGTAGGAAAGTTCCTTGAGATCCTCCTGAAAAGCCTAAGACCAAGTCTTTTCCGCCAGGAGAGGCGGCATACGCTGAGTATCGGCCGCAGGGGATGCCAGTCCCTTGAGGCATCCAACAAGTTGAATCGCTCGTCATTACTTATCTATAAACATCCCTCGCCTCCTTCAGGCGAGCGCCAATCAGGGTCCCCCCGTTTTCTCTTCAGGAAGGGAAGGGTCGGGACGTCAACACCCTTGCTGACTCCTTCCCTTCTTGTCTCAAAACAAAAGTTATAAATCGCTGGATACTAGGACACACAACATCAAGAATGGTACCTGTCATAAATGCTCACGGGGGAGACCGACCTTCAACTTTTGTGGCTGTTTTTGCTCCGCCGCTTTCACTCTTGTGGCTTCATTGGCATCTGAAGCCCTCCAATCACCCGGCGTTATCCTTCCATTACCCGGTTCATCGTTCTTTCTGCGATATACTGATAGAACGATATCGTACTTCATTCCAACACCTCTTTGACGTCTTGCAGATTGGCCGATAAGGCCCTTGACTTGCTGCCAGCCACGTCCCACCGACGAATGGCAATCTCACAGTCGCCAAATATAGAACCAACCAAGAACTTTTTACGCCAGTCCTTGATCTTATTCCTAACGCCGAGCTAGCCAAGTCTTCAACCAGGTGAAAACATGACAACATCCCTGGTCGAACTTGAAGGAGTAGTGACTGAAGGTGTCAATCGACAAAGGGATGATGAAACGACGAAAAAACATGACGAAAGTCATGATGGTCGTGATGGAGTTCGGAAGAACTTGGGTCAGAATGACCCCTTATGTAGTGAACATGCTCCTAAGCTCCGACCATAAGTGCAACCAGAGATCATTTTTAAACTGATTCTAGTAGAAAGAACACCAGATCAAGGCTCACGTCATCCGTCGAGTGCCTTGCGACGGACATCTTGCGGAGGGTGATCATGACATCCGACACGTAGTGCTCTTGAAGACTCTTCATGTCCTGGTCCGTCAAAGAAGAGGGATCGACCACCCTCACAGTGCCAAAGGGAACTAGAGAATACTTTGGAGCCATCACATTCAAATGAAACGAACAGAAGAAAATGAAGGAAAATGAATCAGAAGACTTGAAGAACAAAGTACAAAGGCAGAATTAGGAGACTCCTAACCTTATCTATAAGATAGGCGAGCACACCAAAGAGTCGCATAAAGATAAGCGTCACATCAATTATCATTTCAAATTCCTCAAAATATTATTTTATTACAAATATTNAAGGAGACTCCTAACCTTATCTATAAGATAGGCGAGCACACCAAATAGTCGCATAAAGATAAGCGTCACATCAATTATCATTTCAAATTCCTCAAAATATTATTTTATTACAAATATTATTATTACAGGTTTCGAACAAAATGTTTAATAAATGGGTCCTCCATGGCTTCAGATGAGGCATAACCCTTCTCAAGCAATCTCTGGAGGACCATCTCTCCACCAAGTGTAATTTGCTTTATCCGGTCAATCTCATTATGGAATCGGCTCAGAAATACCAAATCGTGGATGAATCTCATCTCTGCTCGGATGTCGTTCAGGGAACTTAGTAGCTGAGCAATGGTAGTTGATTGTTGTTGAAAGGCGACCTCCAAATGTTCATAATGAGCCATCCACCCCAGCACGGACGAGTCGACAGGGCTTTTCTTTGTCTGGTGCAAAACTTCTACCATATTTTGCACTCGGCATGCCACCGACTTAGGAAGGAGTCTCTAGTACACAGGCTGATGTTGTTGGGAGCCTCCGCCCGCATCGGTTGATGGAAAAGGTTGGGGGGGGTGATCACATCATGGGATTCAACGAAAATGATAGGATTCGAGTTGGCCACATTTCTCGACGCCCTGCCGCCCTCGACATCCTTTGTCCCGACCGACATATCTGCATTTGAAAAGGAAAATTAAGTTCCTACGCCAGCAAAAGTAAAAAGAAATTCCTTACATACCCATAAGCCTTTTAAGCTCCAACCCAGTGATGGGATGGCCTTCCTTTCCCTCTATGGTGCCTCCTCCCTTTTCCTCTGGGGACAACAAAAAATGGTCAACTGCCACCTCTGCACTCGGGCAATGACGATTGTCGGCAACCTTTTCCCTGGACGAGGCTGATGGGTCAACCACAGCCCCGACTTTGCTCGGGCCAGAACCCAAGGGTTTCTGGATCCTCTTTGGCTACTGTTTTTTGGGCCCCTCAGAAGAAGCAACTCGGTTGACCGACTCTTGCCTCGCCATCTCTCGCCTATTTTCTTTCTTGACCTCCTTTTTCTTTTTTGGGACAGATGTCGGAGCAGGTAGATACCCAGCTAAGACCGGTAGCTCCGAGTCGACCGTCTTGTTGCTCATGCTACCCGACATGATGTCTACTCAGCAACCTGGAAAACACTGACAAAAGACAAACAACTCAACTCCGGGCATAAAAATATAGGGAGAACTAATCATTAAATTTTTTTTAATATTTGTGACACAGTTAAGAAAATTTTCCTGTTCTTATCGCAGTTATCGCCACAAAAGAACAATAAAATTCAAAAAATTAAAATGTATACACTAGAAGTAGCGTCACAAATCTCAAACAGAACGAACAAAAAAAAAACAAAAAGCTTCCCTTAAGGATAAACAGTCAACGGACAAGTCACCGCCAATCAGATGAAGCCTCGTCTCTAAATCCGGGACAGGTCAAATCTCTGTGGATGGTCCCTCATCGGATACCTCACAGAAGTAGCGAAAAAATCCACCTAAGACCTTACAAATAGGGGTATCTGGTTGAGGCGACGAATCGACCAGGTAGACGAGACGTAGGTCCTGTAAGACTTGAGCCAAAGCGACAAGTGAGCCACAATTCACCCAACAAAAGCAAATCGACTCATCAGTCGACCAACCGACTGATAGAAGCGCAGACAGAAATTCTTTGATCGCGATTGTACGACCTACCTGCTCTTGCCACGACAGGCAAGATCGTCGCTCGATCGAACGCCTCGGTCGACATAACATATGACACAATAGCCATCCAGTCTATCGCCTAACTCGGCCGCATTTAACCAACCAATTACCATCATATTAAAATTCAAATTGAAATACAAATATGAAATAAAATTCATACAATTTATTAGAGCATTGATCATATTAATAACGCTTTCCATAACTGTTTCTTTTTTTTTGTAATTGTACCGAATACATTCTTATAAATAATAGAAAATGACGACCATAAGGAGGCAGGTTAANCTAGCGAATTAACCAACCAATTACCATCATATTAAAATTCAAATTGAAATACAAATATGAAATAAAATTCATACAATTTATTAGAGCATTGATCATATTAATAACGCTTTCCATAACTGTTTCTTTTTTTTTTTGTAATTGTACCGAATACATTCTTATAAATAATAGAAAATGACGACCATAAGGAGGCAGGTTAACGGGACCCATTGGTTCCCTCTGCAGTAACTCTTGATTCACTTTGTTCTCTTCTTCAGTCGACTATTAACTCTCTAGGTGTGTACAGAAAAGACAATCCAGGATCCAACTTTTAGGATCAATTATATTTTTGATTGGGGGCATTTAAATACATACCACCCAATTCCTATTTATTTATATGTCTAATACCGTTACTTCGCTTTTTTACATTTATACCAATCAAATCTCTCATACCATATTAAAAATACCACCATTTCAAAAAAGTAAAATACACCTTTTCATGCTTAGGTAAGGAGGCATGGATGTAAAAATTAAAGTTAAGGTGTTAGATATGTAATTGAGTGGTATGTATGTCAATTTTTCCTTTCGCTTTTTTAAAAGTAAAAAAAAAACATATTTGTTTAGTGAATTTTTTACTTTTTTTTTCAATTTTTAAAAGTAAGTTAACATGCTTTTGAAAACACTCAAAACAACTTTTAAGTGCTTAGGTGTTTTGGAAGTAATCATTTAGTAATTAAATATGCCAAATATTTAGTTTCAAATCAAAACATAAATAAAGCAAAATAAAAAAATAAAAACAAAAAATAAAGGTGTATTTATTTTGACAGAGGCAATTTTTTCCATCTAAAATAAAAGTCTTATTTAATAGAGGCGGAAACCTTTTCGTAATGTCAAATTATTTTTTTCTTCTGAATATTCTCAAGTACACTCAAATTTGAAGTTTCCTCGAACTGAAAAAATTACTTAAATAGTGTTCTAAAAGCGGCTTATGAGATGATTTGCTAATAGGATGTCTCACAATTTGATCACCATCATTATCATGTTTAACATTATACAAAACTTCTTGGGATCTCCTGAATATATTTGGTATTACATCTGTTTTTCATAAATTGTTCTGTGCAATTTCTAACCATATGACTTTTGCCTCTCTTTTTTCCGTACTCCTTTGACATTAATTTTAAATTTACATTTTATTGATTCATGCACTATCTCTGCAGTCAAACTACTTATAATTTTTTTCATTGTTTATTTTTTTAGATACTATTTTCAGTTTCCCTAGCATTCTTATCTCTATTCTATTTCTTATTAAGACGGTGTTTGGTAGCATATTATTTATGAAATTTAGTCATAAATTTAGTTTAAATCCAGCTAAACATCAAAAACAAATAAAGAAAGTAAATCTAACTCCCAGTTAAATCTCATTTTCTCGCGTTCCATCACTTTTGAGATGTAAATCCAGATTTCGTAAATCCGATTGCGAGCCATATTTTTTCCGTTGTCGCTTGCGATCTTTTTTGATCACCGACCCGATTTGATAAATCCATATTTATCGAATTTCTTAAATCCTATTTAACATTAATCTAATATGCAGCCAAACACCGATTAAGTTTTCCACATCATTCGTAATGAATTGGACTATTAATGTTCGCTTCTCAATGCTCTAGATTCATATTATACATCTGTTGTGAAAAAACGACGACAATAAAGTGAAAAAGTGGAATGAGAAAAATTGAACGCAGAAAAACACTAGAGCGACATATATTTATGTGGTTCGACAAATTTGCTTACGCCCACGAAGCTGCAGAGGATTTTACTTATTCTAGGAATTACGCCATCGAGCTTCTTGATGTTTACAAAAAAATCTCTATTTTCTTCTCCCTTCCTCTCTCTCTCTCTTAGACGACTTGGCTTGACTTAACTTGGCATTATGCTTTATGACAAACTAAGAAAGACTATTTATAGAAACCAGGAGAGCGGTGGGTGGGAGGTAGGTGAACGGTAGGTGGGATGTGGTAGGTGAGATTCTTAATTAGGAAGCTAATTAACAACAGTTAATTAAATTGCGGTGGACCGGGTCTCCACATTACCCAACAATTCTCTCACTTGGAAACTGGGACACTTACTGCATCACCTACTGGTTGCATCATCTACTAGCTGTATTAACCTTTTCTTCAAACATGCATCACCTATTGTATCCCATCCCCACAATATCAAAAGCATTTCCATCATCTAGATATAACTTCCCAATGCTAACTGCAACATAATTTCACATTAACTTCTGGCGGAAAGATGTATGGAAGGAAGTCTTTGAATCCAGTATCCAGTCATCAACAAAACTGTGAACTACTAGCAATAGTGCATCCTGTATTTCTTCAGTTACAACATTAACGCCATCATTCTCCTTCTTGTTAGGATTCCTGCAAGTCTTTTTTATGTGGTCAGTCTTGCTATAATTCGAACAGCTTGCCTGTTGATCAGACTTTGATTTTGATCTTTCTCTGTTTGAGTTCCTGTCATGTGATATCCATTTGGAATCAACATTCAACGCCGAACTTGAATACGAGGTCTTGTCATAATCCTTCCTGCGCACCTCCTCAGCCAAAATCAAATCACGAATATCATCATATTTCAGCTTAGATTTTCCTGCAGACGTGTTAACTGTCATCCTCATGACTTCCCAACTATTTAACAATTAAACCAATAATATCAGCGCACGTATCTCATGATCAAAATCAATTTTAACAAACGACAACTGATTTGTGATAGTGTTGAAATTATTCAGGTGTTGAGTAACAGACACACCTTCCACCATCTTCAAGTTGAATACCTTTTTCATCAACTGCACCTTGTTATTCGCCGATGACTTTTCATACATATCTGATAAAGTCTCCATAAAATTTGCAGTAGTCCTCACCTTGATGATGTCGTGGGCAACCGATCTCGACAGGGTTAATTGAATAAATCACAGAAGCTGTCGATCCAACATATTTCATTCCGTCTCTTCCATCTTTTCCGGTTATTTTTTCAGTAACAGAAGATGAAGTTTCTTCCCATAGAGGCAATCCTCTATCTGCATTCTCCAGTAAGCAAAATATGTACCATTGAACTTATCGATCCCCGATGTCATCACTTCGTTTCCGCCTATCGTTCTTCCTTAGATTCGAACCCAAGTCTCTGATGTCAGTTATTGTAAAAAAACGACGACAATAAAGTGAAAAATGGAAGAAGAAAAATTGCTCCCAGAAAAACACAAGAACGACGCAGATTTACGTCGTTCGACAAATTTGTCTATGTCCACAGAGCTGTAGAGGATTTTGTTTATTCAAGGAATTACATCGTCGAAACCCCTTGACGTTTACAAGAAATTCTCTATTTTCTTATCTCCCTTCCTCTCTCTCTTTTTCTCTCTTTCTCTCTTAGAGGACTTGATTTGGCTTTATGCTTTACGACAAGTCAAAAGAAGCTATTTATAGAAACCAGGAGAGCGGTAGGTGGGAGCTAGGTGAGCAGTAGATGCGATGGTGGTGAGCGGTATGTGGGATTCTTAATTAAAAAGCTAATTAACAACAGTTAATTAAATTACGGTGGACCGGGTCTTCACATTACCCAACACACATCTATTATAAATGTAATTTGTAAAATCTATTTTTTATGTATTCAAAATAATTTTATCATATTCTCAATAAAATTTTCTCCTAAAAGCATTTAAATATACCCACATACTATTTTTGCGTTGGACCAAATTTTCATTCTTGCAGCAGCTTTCTGAAATAAATGCATTATCAAATCTCCTCTGCTTGATGTGTCTCATAAAAATTTGCAGGTAGTGTTGATGTCTCTGATGGGATTTGCTCTAGTATTGCTGTGGTCCCACAAGCCATCGCAGCATTGAGTATCAAAACTTTTCCTCCCTGGTAATTAATCCGCTTTCGTAGAGCATTTTTTTTTTTTGGTGGCACTGATGCAAAATAATGGGTATTTATGTAAATTATAATTTACCTTTGATTTAGATTGTAGAGAATAACAGTGATGTGCACGTTAGTCTCAATTCAGAGTAGGGATTGTTGGTTGGGCACTTTCTGGTTGTTATGAACTCTTGTCAATCAAAATGGCT
This sequence comes from Phalaenopsis hybrid cultivar, assembly GCA_002079205.1. NCBI lineage: Eukaryota > Viridiplantae > Streptophyta > Magnoliopsida > Asparagales > Orchidaceae > Phalaenopsis > Phalaenopsis hybrid cultivar. Next base: position 18,455 of record JXCR01070350.1, read on the forward strand.
GGAACTTCACTGTTATATTCCATGTAATTTATGTCATTTTTCTGTTGAATATTTTATAGAAGTTAAGGTGAAGTATACCCAAGTTATTTATTTATTTATTATGTATAGAAGTTAAAAATTTAGTTGTTAGATATGTAAATGAATAATAATTTAGAGGCATGTGTGTTTATCTTTCAAAAGCAGAAGTCACACTTGATGACATTAGTGTCTAAGATGACCAAATAAATTTTAATTATGATATGATTGCATGCTCTGCTTGAAAAATTGTTAGGCTGGTGATTGCTTGGGCCTAACATGAACAACAAATACATTGATCAACCTGACAACACCATTTGCTCGGTATCACCTATGGGTTTGTTTAAATTGGTTGATCACCATGATAATATAAAACAATCATTTGATAGAGAAGGTATGCCCTTTCACAACTCTACATAAAGAATGAATGAAATGTTTGACCATAAAAGAACAACATGATTCATAGAGCAATGATGAGAACATAACATATTCTATGTGAATAGAATTAGATTCATGTTTGATAGATTGTTGTGCGAATTAGAGTTCACTATAATGAATTTTCTAGTTTAGTTTTGGAGAAAACATTACACTCAGTAGACCATACGTCTAGATGAAGGTCTGGATGTGGATACGTTAAGTAACCCAATTCAACCTATCCGGACTGTCGTTCGGAGGTGTGGTTAGTACACCTAATATTTTCTTATAGTTCGGGCACATGTAATGTATCACATGAAACTAATCTGCATAAAGAAAAGTCTAGTGATTCTAGCATTTGGACACTCTTAGGGGGTGTTTGGTAGGAACCTAAATCTAGCCAAACACATTAAAAAAAAAATTAAATTCAACTCTCTGTTAAATCGCTCTCCCCTGCTCCATCTTCTATGCGACGTAGATCTAGATTTTTTAAATCCGATTATGGGGCGGATTTAATGGATTTATGTCTGTTGCTGGCTTTTAGAATTTATCGGATTTGATAAATCCTATTTAATGCAAATCTGGCGCTGCAGCCAAATACCGCATTACATTTTATGAAAATTTTTTATTATTTATAATAATTATAGACCATAAATGAAAATTAGCTACATAAGTTCTGTATATATGTCACATAAGTTCTATATATATATATATGTGTGTGGGTACCCGTGCTAATGAAAATGGTGATGTTGATATGAATCATCATTTCATTTGGNGTGTGTGGGTACCCGTGCTAATGAAAATGGTGATGTTGATATGAATCATCATTTCATTTGGAATTTAGAAACTGTAATGCTCATAATAATTATAATGCCACGCTCTTATTGCTGACTGTGCATTTCATGACGTGGATGATAGCAATAGCCAATAGCCATGCGGGAGCATATCCATATCAGGACAAAAATTTGTTGGAGCTTGATTTCAAGATGGTGAAGTTACAAGTTACCAAATTTATGAATAGTTGACTCTTACCTAACTTAAAATTTTCAAAGCCATGGTTCATATTTTCACACTAATACCTAGGGCCTTTTTCTTATTTGAAAAATTGTTTTATATTAATGTTGGGGAGTGAGCTACAGATCAGATTACGGTGGTTCACCCTCTGCCTGATAACCTAGCGTCGCTCAACTAATAGGAGCTCCTCACTAGATATCAAAGGTCGGCAGTCTGACCAGATTAGTCGATTGACTAAGTCTATCCAATTGAGCCAGTCCAGTTGAGTTGAAGTCAATAGAAGGTTGGCAGACAAACTCGACTCAACAATTACATTGTTAAATTAATGGTGGCTTGATAAGTATTGAAGCAGCTCGTTTAAAGATGAACTCGTTAAACATAGCACATGAAATTTATCCAGCCAGATGAGCTCGTTAAACCTAATGCTCGAACGAGTCGGCTAGCTAGTTGAATAACGAGCAAAACTCGAGCCGACTCGATTCACTCACATACTAATTAACATTTGAAATATAATCAACAAATAAAAGATACAAGGCTGCATAAACAATANAGTTAAATTAATGGTGGCTTGATAAGTATTGAAGCAGCTCATTTAAAGATGAACTCGTTAAACATAACACATGAAACGTAATGCTCGAACGAGTCGACTAGCTAGTTGAATAACGAGCAAAACTCGAGCCGACTAGATTCACTCACATACTAATTAACATTTGAAATATAATCAACAAATAAAAGATACAAGGCTGCATAAACAATACTTTTTTTCAACAAATAAAATCTATTGTGGGTTACAACAAACTAAATCATTCCATTAAAACTGTGTTCCTTTTAATTTTCTTAATTTTATTTATTTATTTAATTTATTTTCTGCAGTATCAGATTGAGCAAAAAATTCCATTAAAATGAGTGACTTTGGTATACGTCAAAGGCCTATTATTATTGTAGAAATTAAGAGATCAAAGAAAGAGCACTATGAGCACTTAAAAGGAATTACTGTGAGAAATGGAATAATTTTATTTCTTGGTTGACTTTACAGCTATAATGATGCATGGAAGAGTAAGTGGTCTTAGTCTTCTCTGTGCTCCATCTAATGCCGTTTATTTCAAATATGAGCTATGAAAACTATGATTACTTTCATGAAGATGACTTGGCATTTAATCTTTTCATAATTAGTGATGTGGAGTGAAGAGGAGAATCAAAGACATCCTAGGGCAAAATTGGATGGACACCAATGGACTTTATAAAAATGGTATATGTAGAGAATTTCAAACTTTTCTTTTTAATCTTTTGTTATATTTTTAAGGCATGTGTTGAATTATAGTCTTAACTTATGTTTGGTCTGCTTCAAGGGAAGTGCACTGCATTCTTTTTGTAGAGGTTTTGAAAATCTAAGTGTTCGGTTGAAAGAATTTTAAATGTAGTGTAAAATGGAAGCACGTTTAGATTTCATGTTTTAGTTCATTTTAAAATATTTGAGATTGGTTGGATTTGGGTGAATTTCAAGTATACTACATTATGTAAAGTGTCATCAATAATCGCTAATGCCCTATCACCACAATCGACCGCCCGTAGCCACCACTTGTCGATTGTCATCCACAAACATCGCCATTGTCGCTGCTCATCCCACAGTCACAACCTGCTGCCCACCCACTACTACCACTGACTTCTGCAGTCATCCGCAAGTTGCCACCGACCACTCATCTGTCTTTATTGCATGTCATTGTCCGTCTGCCAGCCACCCACCTTCGCTTGTCACTGCCACATATTTTATGTTATTTTCATATTACATTAAATTAAATAAAAAATATATATTTCTATAATTATTTTATAACAATTCATACAACTCGAAAGTATTCCAAATATAGTATATTACTTTTATATTTCATTCCTTTTACATTGCATTACCTTTTCAACAAGCTGAAAATTCCTTATTTAAATAAGTAAACAATGTAATAATTTGGAGGGCTCTTTATTAATGATATCAAGGTAGCAAAAAGGGTTCAAGCTTAAACATGAAGTGCTTTGAAGTATGTTTGCTTCCCTCCCTTTAGGTTTTATGGTTATTCCTAGTTAAAATCATTGTTCTAGTGTTTGACCATCGACAACTGTATAGAGAAGCAATCCTCTTTGGTGTTTAGCTAGAAATGACTCTACCAACATCCCTGACAACATCAACCTAATTTTCCCTCAATTTTATCATGCCAAATTTGAGAAAGGGGGAGATAAAAATTTTCTTAAGAAGACAGTTAAAAAGATTTGGGAAGCCACCCTCAATATTTTGGTGACTTCAAACTCTTGGGGGGATGAAAATTGGTGTCAAAGTAAGGTTGCTTAGTGGAAGACATATTGTGATTAAATTGGGTAGAGAAGAGGACTATGCTCACATCTTCTCAAGGAAAATTTATTGCATTGAAAACTTCTCAATGAATGTGTTAAAAATGACTTGCTCCTTCGATCCTAGCTTAGAACCCTTAGTTGTGCCAATATAGTTTAATCCTTTTGGTTTAAGATTAGATCTGCTTAACAAACAAGTCCTTTATTCATTGAGAGCAATCAATTATGTCTGAGTTTACTTAAACTATTTGATATTCTAACTTATTTGAGGTGGCTTATTCAAGGTGTCCTTCACTTGGTGTAGATGACGAATTTTTTAGAGACTATAAAGAATGCTGGTTAACAATACTTGACATGAGCTTTTCCAACACTCCTTAGCTAGTCATCTGAGCATAGCCTTCTCTAACCATACCCCTCTTCTTAACTATTTTAACTATTTTAAAGAGGCTTGAATTACTTATTATAATGGGAATCCCTTAACTAAATTATGGTTTCTACATAAAAGTGTAGTTCATAAACTTAGAAAATGAAATTGGGATGTTTTTGATGATATTACTAAGAGGGTCATATCTACTAAAATGAAAGTTTGCACATTGAAGAATGAAATTTGCAATAACCCTCTACAAGAGAAGTTGAAAAACACTAAGATAGATTTGATGTAATTTATCATCATAGAAGAAAGTGTTCTTGGCCAAAAAGCTACAATGTCTTATTAATTTCTTATGATGATAGAAACACTAAGTATTGCTATGCTTGCATTAAAATTTGTATACAACTTAATGCTATCATGAAGATCAAAGATGATAGTATAAATTGACTTTATAGTCAGTATGAGATAACTCAAAGTGATTGGATTACTTTCAAAAGATGTTTTCTACGAGCCTAGTTAATTTGTCAACCATGAATGTTCAACTCATTGAAGCTAGCATAAATCTATTATGTGGCTTGAACTTGATTAATATTGCTGCTTAACAAGAAATATGGGAGACACTTAACTTTATTGACAAAACTAAGACAACTTGTCCTGATAGATTTACTATAACCTTTTATAAATCTAGTTGAGAAATTATTAAGAGGGAGCTGATTATTGCAATACAAAGATTTTTCAAGAAGATAAATCTCACAGTTACTTCAAAACCTCTATTATCTCTCTTATAAAAAAAAAACTAATGATAAATGTAATTAATATCATTTTAGACCTATCACTCTAACGACAACAACTTAAAAAATTATCAGTTGAATCATGATATTTATGCTTCAACTCCATTTGGATGCTCTAAGTACCCCACATCAAACTGCATTAATTAATGACATAAATATCATAGAAAACATACTAATTGCCCAATAAATTATTTTGGATATTGATAAAAAATATAGAGGGATAAACTTAGTTATCAAACTTAGCATTAAGAAAACTTATGACAACAATAGTTGGATTTTATCATTCTATAATACAAGCTTGGGGTTTGAGAATTGATTTTTTCAATCTTATTGCAAGGATACTTGATCTTAATTACTATTATATATTATTCAATGGCCAATCCCATGGATATTTCATGACTACTAGAGATATTAAAAAAGGTGATCTTCTTTCCCCTATTATTTTCATCACTATGTTTGGTTAATTATCCAAATACATTAATAAATTTGAAAACTATCATCTTTTGGTCTCATATTCAACTAAAGGTAAATGCAATATTTCTTACCTGGCATATGTTCATGATGTTACCATCTTTACTAATTCCAACAAAAAACTCAATGAAGAGCATTTAGAAGCTGCTACAACACTTTGAAAACCTATGGGGTAAGAGTTTTAACAAAACCAAATGTCAATTTTTAGTTGGGAAGGTAGTTTCTTTGGATAAGAATAGATGGATTCTATCTACCGTTGATTTTACTGGAGCGGTGAAACCATTGAAATATTTAGGAATTTGAATTAATAAAAGGAGGAGAAGGATGAACAAATTTGATGAAGTTGTTCAAAAAACTAGCCAAAGAATTCAAACATGGAAAAATGCCTTTATTTTGTTTGGAGGTAAGATTTATTACTTGAAAGTGTGCTCAATTCTATACCATTATATTCTCTATAGGTTTTAAAGATACAAAATTGTATTCATATTAAGTTTGAAAAAAAAATTAGTAATTTTTTTTGGGCTAGGAAAGTAATAGGTTGAACCGAACAAATTGGAACAAGCTATGCAAACTCAAATTTGAAGATTGATTGGGCTTTAAATCTCTAACAAATCTATAGAAATTAATTATATGAAGTTATGGATTCAGTTAAGAGCTAACGACTTCTACGAACTTATCATATGAAGGAAAAATGATGTGGCTGCTCATTTCCTACCTCTTTAAAGCCTAATAAAGGGGAATCCATTGTTTGGAAAGAAATACTCAATCATAGAGCTAAAGCAAAAGAAATGATCACCTGGGAGTTGGGAAGGAAAGTTAAGCTACTAGTTTGATGACTATTCTCTTTGTGGACCATCAACTGAAAGGCATGAAGGAACCTTTGATATAAATTTAAAGGTTGTTGATCGTTGGATAAATGCATATTGGAATTCAACTAAACTACAAAATCTGATTTAGAAAGATGTTTTGATGGAAATTTGCAGCATACTATTCCATAGACCAAAAAAAAATCTACTAATTGTGAAAAACCCAACAAATGAGTCCTTATCCAAAGCTATCTACATGTCATTTCATACAAATCATAAATTGGAGCTGGGAGATTTGATTTGAAATAAGATGCTTAAAAATTCACATTAATGTTTTTTTAAATGGAGATTGTTCCATCATTTGCTTCCATAATATATACTTATATTGAAAGGACTAAGACTACCATCCATTTGTCATTTGTGCAAGATGGAAGAAGAGAGCCTTAACCATTTTCTTACTTGTATTTAGTCACTTAGTATATGGAGACATGTGGGCAATCTTTTCAGAATCTATGTACAACATCTAGTATTCATTCCTTATCTAAGTATTTATGTACTTGGAAATGTCAGGGTTATTTTTCACTGCATTTGAGAAGTATGGTGCCTTTAGTTACTATTTGGTTTGTGAGGACAAGAAGGAATACCGCTAAACATGAAAATAACCTTGAAACTATATGAAACTTCTTCCAGAATATCACATCATATATCAACAAAGTGGTGCTATATGAAAATATGAATATTAGTGAACTTACAGGTCTCAGAGGTCCATTAGAATTGACAAACATCTCTTTTAATTTTCTACGTAAGCGACATGCTCAACTTATAACATGTACCACACCAGCTAGATCTTGGATCAAAATTTATCTTGGTGGAATTTTCTCCAAAAATAGAGTTCAAGTTGGAGGGATCTTTAGAAACGAGAACAGTCTCTATTTATTACTTTTACTTCCCCATATGTTGTTTTGTCTACTTTTCATGTAGAAGCCACAGCTGTTCTCTTTGCTTTGAAAGTGCCCTCTAGTCTGATTAGGGTCATCTAGATTTAGATCTATACTCTCAAACACTCTTCAATATTTGTAAAATATTGTTAAATGTCCTAGGTACTTTCATATAATCATGAAAAGAATCTCATCTCTTCTAAGAATCAAGCAAGAGAGATAGAGTCATATTCAAAGAAGGTAATCGAACTATTGATTGGCTAGCAAAGCTGGGGGCTTCATGTGAACAAATAAAAATCGATAGCAATCCATGTCATAACTTTCAATTTATTTGCATGATGATGTTATGGATATACCTTACATGAAAAAAAATTCCTAGCTCTTTGTTTACTAATGTAATAAACCCTATTTTGATCAATGGAATATGATTTTTGATAAAAAAAATAGAGGCAAAAAAAATTAATTAAGTATAGTTGCAAAGTTGCGACAATTTTATTTAAAATGAAGTTATGTAAAATTAACACGAGAAATAATTAGAATTAAAATGTTTATAATGATGAAGTGCCTTCTTATTAAAAATATGATAGATCACTAAGATAAACAGTTAAAACAGCGAAATGTTTATTATGATGCAGGAGAGTCTTCATAATTAAAAATTTGATTAAACAAAAAAAAATACAATAATATATCAAGCACATATAAAAATATCAAAATCGTAACTAAAAGAGTCATTCACATTTCATTTCTTAATCGACTTATCAGATCTCATCTTAGAACTTATCATTAGCCTCATATCAAGAGATATCATAACAATATTCTTTTCACCTAACTTTACAAATTCCTTGCCCTAAAATGTATCATGTTCCCCCCCTTGCAAAATTCCTTGACTAGGGAAGCATTCATAAGACATATAATTTTGTAGTAACAAAATGGCAGTTAATCATATATATATCTCTCTCTCTCTCTCTCTCTCTCTCTCTCTCTCTCTCTCTATATATATATATATATATATTCNGTATTGCTGACTGTGCATTTCATGACGTGGATGATAGCAATAGCCAATAGCCATGCGGGAGCCTATCCATATCAGGACAAAAATTTGTTGGAGCTTGATTTCAAGATGGTGAAGTTACAAGTTACCAAATTTATGAATAGTGGACTCTTACCTAACTTAAAATTTACAAAGCCAGGGTTCATATTTTCACACTAATACCTATGGCCTTTTTCTTATTTGAAAAATTATTTTATATTAATGTTGGGGAGTGAGCTACAGATCAAATTATGGTAGTTCACCCTCTGCTTGATAACCTAGCGTCGCTCAACTAATAAGAGCTTCTCGCTAGATATCAAAGGTCGGCAGTCTGACCAGATTAGTCGATTGACTAAGTCTATCCAATCGAGCCAGTCCAGTTGAGTTGAAGTCAATAGAAGGTTGGCAGACAAACTCGACTCAACAACTACATAGTTAAATTAATGGTGGCTTGATAAGTATTGAAGCAACTCGTTTAAAGATGAACTCATTAAACATAGCACATGAAATTTATCCAGCAGAATGAGCTCGTTAAACCTAATGCTCGAACGAGTCGACTAGCTAGTTGAATAACAAGCAAAACTCGAGCCGATTCGATTCACTCACATACTAATTAACATTTGAAATATAATCGACAAATAAAAGATACAAGGCTGCATAAACAATACTTTTTTCAACAAATAAAATCTATTGTGGGTTACAACAAACTAAATCATTCCATTAAAACTGTGTTCCTTTTAATTTTCTTAATTTTATTTATTTATTTAATTTATTTTCTGCAGTATCAGATTGAGCAAAAAAATCCATTAAAATGAGTGACTTTGGTATACGTCAAAGGCCTATTATTGTTGTAGAAATTAAGAGATCAATGAAAGAGCACTATGAGCACTTAAAGGAATTACTGTGAGAAATGGAATAATTTTATTTCTTGGTTGACTTTGCAGCTATAATGATGCATGGAAGAGTAAGTGGCCTTAGTCTTCTCTGTGCTCCATCTAATGCCGTTTATTTCAAATATGAGCTATGAAAACTATGATTACTTTCATGAAGATGACTTGGCATTTAATCTTTTCATGATTAGTGATGTGGAGTGAAGAGGAGAATCAAAGACATCCTTGGGCAAAATTGGATGGACACAATGCACCTTAAAAGAATGGTATATGTAGAGAATTTCAAACTTTTCTTTTTAATCTTTTGCTATATTTTTAAAGTATGTGTTGAATTATAGTCTTAACTTATGTTTGGGCATTCTTTTTGTTGAGGTTTTGAAAATCCAAGTGTTTGGTTGAAAGAATTTTAAATGTAGTGTAAAATAGAAACACATTTAGATTTCAAGTTTTAGTTCATTTTAAAATATTTGAGATTGGTTGGATTTGGGTGAATTTCAAGTATACTACATTATGTAAAGTGTCGTCAATAATCGCAAACACCCTATCACCACAATCGACTGCTCGTAGCCGCCACTTGTCGATTGTCATCCACAAACATCGCCATTGTCGCTGCCCACCCACTACCACCACTGACTTCTGCAGTCATCCGCCCGTTGCCACCGACCACTCATCTGTCTTTATTGCATGTCATTGTCCGTCTGCCAGTCACCCACCGTCGCTCGTCACAGCCACCATATTTTATATTATTTTCATATTACGTCAAATTAAATAAAAAATATATATTTCTATAGTTATTTTATAACAATTCATACAACTCGAAAGTATTCCAAATATAATATATTACTTTTATATTTCATTCCTTTTACATTGTATTACCTTTTCAACAAACTGATTCCTTATTTAAATAAGTAAGCAAATTTCAATAAGTAAATAATGTAATAATTTGGAGGGCTCTTTATTAATGATATCAAGGTAGCAAAAAGGGTTCAGGCATAAACATGAAGTGCTTTGAATTATGTTTGCTTCCCTCCCTTTAGGTTTTATGGTTATTCCTAGTTAAAATCATTGTTCTAGTGTTTGACCATCGATAATTGTATAGAGAAGCAATCCTTTGTGATGTTAAGCTAGAAATGCCTCTACCAACATCCCTAACAACATCAACCTGATTTCCCCTCAATTTTATCATGCCAAATTTGAGAAAGGGGGAAAGAAAAATTTTCTTAAGAAGACAGTTAAAAAGATTTGGGAAGCCACCCTCAATGTATTTAGAGTCTCAAGCACTAGTTTTAGTTGAACATTTTCGTTTTACAGTGGTTAAAAAGTTTACCTATAATCTAAAGATGGACATTATCTATCAATATTTTGGTGACTTCAAACTCTTGGGGGGATGAAAATTGGTGGCAAAGTAAGGTTGCTTAGTGGAAGACATATTTTGATTAAATTGGGTAGAGAAGAGGACTATGCTCACATCTTCTCAAGGAAAATTTTTTGCATTGAAAACTTCTCAATGAATGTGTTAAAAATGACTTGCTCCTTCGATCCTAGCTTAGAATCCTTAATTGTGCCAATCTAGTTTAATCCTTTTGGTTTAAGATTGCATCTGCTTAACAAATAAGTCCTTTATTCATTGAGAGCAATATTTGGTAGAACCATGAAGTTAAATATACCCACATTTAATTTTAGCAAACCTCAGTGGCTAGAGTTTTGGTGAAAGGGACATTACAATATGTGTTGCAGAGAAAATTTAGATTGGATCACCTACTAATGAGTATCGGCAGCAAGTAGCGGTGGAATAAAAACATTTATATTGTAATAGATGCATAATGTTTGATCACACTCTAGATAACTGTTATATTGCCCATCCTAAATTGAGGAAGGCTACAGGTGTTAATGTGAGCAATCAAAGAAACTTATTGATAATGCCAAACAAGGAGGTGAGGTAGATACAACTAGAAAGCTAGTGTAACAATTAACAGCAAATTAGTTAAAACATTGCCATGAATATCAACATAATCAAACAAACATTCTAACATGTCAATTAGAGGAACAAACTCATGAAGCTAGTGAGTAGGAAAATCTTAACAATGAAGTGATAATAAAGGGGGGTGTAGCACTACCATCGACATTATTGAATGTTAATCTTGAATATGAAATCTGAAAACAAACTCATTATGAGGAATATTTGACATAAGCAAGGAAAGAGTTAGAAGAAAAGTGGATAATACAAAAAACTTAAGAAAAATAGAAGAATAAAGGAATTAGAGAACTGAAGTATGTTAATACCAGTGTAGTTATCTTAGATAAGGGTGATTCTTCAGCTGAAATTTTAGCAAAACTGGATGATAGATCAACACTAAAATTACGAGAGGAAGTAAATCTCTGCCCAATGTTTAAATTCTTGATTTGGAATATTAGAGGCATTGGGAAAACTAATTCCTCTAATTAAGTTAAGAATCTTATTATAATTCACAACTTTAATTGTTTTGATCCAGTTTTTGATAGAGATGTCCATAATTATGTTAGAAAATTCATTAATTTTAAATGCTTAAATAATTGCAATAATAAAATATGAATTCTATAAAAAGTGAAGTTGATATACATTTGCTCATAGATGATACATAATTCATACATTTGCAAATTCAACTCTACAACATATCTTATCATATTACTATATTTCATGTAGCTATACCAAAGATTCTAGAAGAGATCTTTGAGATAAGATGAGAAGCATTAACTCAAATTCTATATGAGCCTGATTAGTAAGAGGTGATTTTATTATAATCATTTGCTCTAATGAAAACAAAAGAGGTAGACAACCCAATCAATCAGTTATGTCTGAGTTTACTTAAACTATTTGATATTCTAATTTATTTGAGGTGACTCATTCAAGGTGTCCTTCACTTGGTGAAGATGACGAATTTTAGAGAGACTATAAAGAATGCTGGTTAACAATACTTGACATGAGCTTTTCCAACACTCCTTAGCTTGTAATCTGAGCATAGCCTTCTCTAACCATAGCCCTCTTCTTCTATTTATTGATTCCCTACCTCAATCAACTCTCTCTCCATTTTTATTCTTCCACATGCGAACCAAACAAATTAACTATTTGAACTATTTTAAAGAAACTTGAATTACTTATTATAATGGGAACCCCTTAACTAAATTATGGTTCCTACATAAAAGTGTAGTTCATAAACTTAGAAAATGAAATTGAGATGTTTTTTATGATATTACTAAGAGGGTCATATCTGCTAAAATGAAAGTTTGCACATTGAAGAATGAAATTTGCAATAACCCTCTACAAGAGAAGTTGAAAAACACTAAGATAGATTTGATGGAATTTATCATCATAAAAGAAAGTTTTCTTGGCCAAAAAGCTATAATGTCTTATTAATTTCTTATGATGACAGAAACACTAAGTATTACTATGCTTGCATTAAAAAACTGAATGCTATCATGAAGATCAAAGATGATAGTATAGATTGACTTTATAGTCAATATGAGATAACTCAAAGTGATTGGATTACTTTCAAAAGATGTTTTCTACCACCCTAGTTAATTTTTCAACCATGAATGTTCAAGTCTTTGAAGCTAGCATAAATCTATTATGTGGCTTGAACTTGACTTAACAAGAAGTATGAGAGACACTTAACTTTATTGACAAAACTAAGACAACTTGTCCTGATGGATTTACTATAACCTTTTATAAATCTAGTTGAGAAATTATTAAGAGGGAGCTGATTATTGCAATACAAAGATTTTTCAAGAAGATAAATCTCACAGTTACTTCAAAACCTCTATTATCTCTCTTATCCAAAAAAACTAATGATAAATGTAATTAAGATCATTTTAGACCTACCACTCTAACTACAACAGCTTAAGAAATTATCAGTTGAATCATGGTATTTGTGCTTCAACTCCATTTGGATGCTCTAAGTACCCCACATCAAACTGCATTAATTAATGACATAAATATCATAGAAAAAATACTAATTGCCCAAGAAATTATTTTGGATATTGATAAAAATATAGAGGGATAAACTTAGCATTAAGAAAGCTTATGACAACAATAGTTGGGATTTTATCATTCTATTATGCAAGCTTGGGGTTTGAGAATTGATTTTTTCAATCTTATTGCAAGAATACTTGATATAATTACTATTATATATATTTCAAGACTACTAGAGATATTAAAAAAGGTGATCTTCTTTCCCCTATTATTTTCATCACTATGTTTGATTAATTATCCAAATACATTAATAAATTTGAAAACTATCATCTTTTGGTCTCATATGCAACTAGAGGTAAATGCAATATTTCTTACTTGACATATGTTTATGATGTTACCATCTTTACCAATTCCAACAAAAACTCAATAAAGAGCATTTAGAAGCTGCTACAACACTTTGAAAACCTATGGGGTAAGAGTTTTAACAAAACCAAAAGTCAATTTTTAGTTGGGAAGGTAGTTTCTTTGGATAAGAATAGATGGATTCAATATATCGTTGATTTTACTAGAGCGGTGAAACCATTGAAATATTTAGGAATTTGAATTAATAAAAGGAGGAGAAGGATGAACAAATTTGATTAAGTTGTTCAAAAAACTAGCCAAATAATTCAAACATGGGAAAATGCCTTTATTTTGTTTGGAGGAAAGATTTATTACTTAAAAGTGTGCTTAATTCTATACCATTATATTCTCTATAGGTTTTAAAAATACAAAATTGTATTCATATTAAGTTCGAAAAAAAATTTAATTTTTTTTTTTGGGCTGGGAAAGATAATAGGCTGAACTGAACAAATTGGAACAAGCTATGCAAATCCAAATTTGAAGATGGATTGGGCTTTAAATCTCTAAAAAAATCTATAGAGATTAATTATATGAAGTTATGGATTCAATTAAGAGCTAACGACTTCTACGAAATTATCATATGAAGGAAAAATGATGTGGCCGCTCATATCCTACCTCTTTAAAGCCTTATAAAGGGGAATCCATTGTTTGGAAAGAAATACTCAATCATAGAGCTAAAGCAAAAGAAATGACCACCTGGGAGTTGGGAAGGAATTTTAAACTACTAGTTTGATGACTAGTCTCTTTGTGGACCACAACTGAAAGACATGAAGGAACCTTTGATATAAATTTGAAGGTTGTTGATCGTTGGATAAATGCATATTAGAATTCAACTAAACTACAAATTCTGATTTAGAAAGATGTTTTGATGGAAATTTGCAGCATATTATTCCATAGACAAAAAAAAATCTACTAATTGTGAAAAGCCCAACAAATGAGTCCTTATCCAAAGCTATCTACATGTCATTTTATACAAATCATAAATTGGAGCTGGGAGATTTGATTTGAAATAAGATGCTTAAAATTCACATTAATGTTTTTCTTAAATGGAGAGATTGTTCCATCATTTGCTTCCATAATATATACTTATATTGAAAGGAGTAAGGCTACCATCCATTTGTCATTTGTGCAAGATGGAAGAAGAGAGCCTTAACCATTTTCTTACTTGTATTTAGTCACTTAATATATGGAGACATGTGGGCAATCTTTTCATAATCTATATACAACATCTAGTATTCATTCCTTATCTAAGTATTTATGTACTTAGAAATGTCAGGGTTATTTTTCATTGCATTTGAGAAGTATGGTGCCTTTAGTTACTATTTGGTTTGTGAGGACAAGAAGGAATACCGCTAAACATGAAAATAACCTTGATACTATATGAAACTTCTTCCTGCATATCACATCATATATCAACAAAGTGGTTTTATATGAAAATATGAATACTAGTGAACTTACAGGTCTCAGAGGTCCATTAGAATTGACAAACATCTCTTTTAATTTTCTACATAAGCGACATGTTCAACTTATAGCATGTACCACACCAGCTAGATCTTGGATCAAAATTTATCTTGGTTGAATTTTCTCCAAAAATAGAGCTAAAGTTGGAGGGATCTTTAGAAATGAGAACAATCTCTATTTATTACTTTTACTTCCCCATATGTTGTTTTGTCTACTTTTCATGCAGAAGCTACAGTTGTTCTCTTTGCTTTGAAAGTGCCCTCTAGTATGATTAGGGCCATCTACATTTAGATCTATGCTCTGAAACACTCTTCAATATTTGTAAAATATTGTTAAATGTCCTAGGTACTTTCATATAATCATGAAAAGAATCTCATCTCTTCTAAGAATCAAGCAAGATAGATAAAGTCATATTCAAAGAAATCGAACTATTGATTGGCTAGCAAAGCTGGGGGCTTCAAGTGAACAAATCAAAATCAATAGTAATCCATGTCATAACTTTCAATTTTTTTGCATGATGATGTTATGGATATACCTTACATGAGAACAAATTCCTAGCTCTTTGTTTACTAATGTAATAACCCCTATTTTGATCAATGGAATATGATTTTTGATAAAAAAAAAGAGGTAAAAAACAGGTAATTAAGTATAGTTGCGAAGTTGTGACAATTTTATTTAAAATGAAGTTATGTAAAATTAACACGAGAAATAGTTAGAATTAAAATGTTTATAATGATGAAGTGCCTTCTTATTAAAAATATGATAAATCACTAAGATAAACACTTAAAACAACGAAATGTTTATTATGATGCAGGAGAGTCTTCATAATTAAAAATTTGATTAAACAAAAAAAATATACAATAATATATCAAGCACATAGAAAAATATCAAAATCGTAACTAAAAGAATCATTCACATTTCATTTCTTAATCAACTTATCACATCTCATCTTAGAACTTATCATTAGCCTCATATCAAGAGATATCATAACAATATTCTTTTCACCTAACTTTACAAATTCCTTGCCCTAAATGTATCATGTTCCTCCCCTTGCAAAATTCCTTGACTAGGGAAGCATTCATAAGGCATACAATTTTGTAGTAACAAAATGGCAGTTAATCATACATATATATATATATATATATATATATATATATATTCTTAAATATAATTGCATTATAAAAATTATAGAATTTTTTTTATATTTTTAANACTGGTAATTAATCCGCTTTCGTAGAGCATTTTTTTTTTTGGTGGCACTGGATGCAAAATAATGGGTATTTATGTAAATTATAATTTACCTTTGATTTAGATTGTAGACAATAACGGTGATGTGTACGTTAGTCTCAATTCAGAATAGGGATTGTTGGTTGGGCACTTTCTGGTTGTTATGAACTCTTGTCAATTAAAATGGCTGGAACTTCACTGTTATATTCCATGTAATTCATGTCATTTTTCTGTTGAATATTTTATAGAAGTTAAGGTGAAGTATACCCAAGTTATTTATTTATTTATTATGTATAGAAATTAAAATTTTAGTTGTTAGATATGTAAATGAATAAGAATTTGGAGGTATGTGTGTTTATCTTTCAAAAGCAGAAGTCACACTTGATGACATTAGTGTCTAAGATGACCAAATAAAAGAGGCATGAAAGACAAATAAATTTTAATTATGATATGATTGCATGAAAAATTGTTAGGCTGGTGATTGCTTGGGCCTAACATGAACAACAAAGACATTGATCAACCTGACAACACCATTTGCTCGGTATCACCTATGGGTTTGTTTAAATTGGTTGATCACCATGATAATATAAAACAATCATTTGATATAGAAGGTATGCCCTTTCACAACTCTCCATAAAGAATGAATGAAATGTTTGACCATAAAAGAACAAAATGATTCATAGAGCAATGATGAGAACATAACATATTCTATGTGAATAGAATTAGATTCATGTTTGATAGATTGTTGTGCGAATTAGAGTTCACTATAATGAATTTTCTAGTTTAGTTTTGGAGAAAACATTACACTCAGTAGACCATACGTCTAGATGAAGGTCCGGATGTGGACATGTTAAGTATCCCACTTCAGCCTATCCGAACTGTCGCTCGGAGGTGTGGTTAGTACAACTAATATTTTCTTATAGTTTGGGAACATGTAATGTATCACATCAAACTAATCTGCAAAAAGAAAAGTCTAGTGATTCTAGCATTTGGACACTCTTAGGGGGTGTTTGGTAGGAACCTAAATCTAGCCAAACACATTAAAAAAAAAATTAAATTCAACTCTCTGTTAAATCGCTCTCCCCTGCTCCATCTTCTATGCGACGTAGATCTAGATTTTTTAAATCCGATTATGGGGCGGATTTAATGGATTTATGTCTATTGCTGGTTCATAGAATTTATCGGATTTGATAAATCCTATTTAATGCAAATCTGGCGCTGCAGCCAAATACCGCATTACATTTNGTTTTTTTCAGAAATATTTTGATTTTGGTGTGACATGCTCTCTATTCTTCATCTAATAAAAAAACTATAATTTTAAGACAGAGTTATAAAAGGAGTGATTTATCATGTTATCGTGCTTATTATCACACTACTATTCTAGAAGGTTGTATACTCTGCAACACAGAACATGATGAAATGAACTACACCTATTTGGTATTCTCAGAAAAGAAAAAGGAATATACAAGTAATAACATAAAAAATAATCTTTTTACACTGACAGACAATATATAAGTGAAACAGATATATATGTTTATCTTTACGAGGGAATCATCAAGGCTCTTCACATAAACACAACAATCATACTCACATCTCTTGTAGTCAATCTGAATCATGTAGGAGTCATACCGCTTGTACCATTATCTTGAAGACCGTTTCACCCATACAACGATTTCTTTAACCTGCAAACCAAATGCTACTGTCCAGGTTGAAAGAACTCTTATGGTTGCTCCATGTAAATATGCTCTTCCATATTACCATGCAAGAAAGCAGTTTTAACATCCATATGCTCCAAATGCAAATCCCAAATGACTAATAATACAAGCACTACCCAATTGAAGTATGTCTGACCACAGGAGAAAAAGATTTCATCATAATTTATCTCATTCTACTGTGAAAATCTCTTTGCTACCAATCAAGCCTTAAACTTCTCCTCTTCTTTTTTTGATACTGCTGGTTTCCTTTTGTACACCCACTTGCACTCAATAGTCTTCTCTGCCTCAGTAAGCTGAACTAGCTCCAATGTGCAATTTTTCTACAAAAACTCCATCTCCTCAACCATTACACCCATCTATTTCTCTTTCTCCTAACTAGTGATAGCTCTTTGAAAAGTGGTTGGATCATCGATGCTGATGAGAAGTGCACAAGCGACCAAGTCTTCATAACTCAATCTGCTAAGAGGTCTTATATTGGTGTGTCTCTGTCTGTCTCTGGCTAGATTATAATTCTACAGATCATCTGGAATGAAATCATCAGGTGTTGGGTTTAAACATTCAACTATCTCAGTTGTTTTTGGTTGTTGTTCTAAATCCATTTGCACTGCATCTGAACTAGAACTGTTCACTTGCACCTTGTCTTGATTATGCTATAACATGGATTGTTCATAAAAAACTGCATCTCTGCTGATCACCATCTTCTTTGTAATTGGATCCCAAAACTTGTATCATTTCACACCTTTCTTATAGCCCAAAAAGATGCACTTCTTAAATTTTGCATCAAGTTTTGATCTTTCATCTCCATGTTCATGCACATAAGCAGGACAACCAAAAATACGTAAATGATCAAAATTAACTGGATTACATGTTCATACTTCTTTTGCAACCTTACCACCCAACGATGCCTGAAGTGATCTATTGATGAGATAACATGTCATATTCACAGCCTCTGCCCAGAAACTCTTAGGAAGTCATGCATTTAATCTCAAGCATCTTGCCCTTTCAGTTAAGGACGTGTTCATCCTTTCTGTCACATCATTCTGTTGTGATGTCTTGCATACTGAAAAAATGCCTCTAAATCTCATGCTCTTCTCAGAACTTCTAAAATTGTGAATCTGGGTACTCTATGTCATTATCAGACCTCAAATACTTGATCTTTCTGCCAGCTTGGTTCTCCACCTCAGCTTTCCACAGCTTGAATTTAGAGAAGACTTCAGATTTTTGCTTCAAGAAATACACTCAAACTTTCCTGGAGAAATCATCGATAAAGGTAACAAAATACTGAGATCTTCCCGATGATGATTCCATAGTAGGGCCACATACATCAAAATACACATAATTAAGAATCTCTTCAGTTTTATGTTTTCCAGTCATAAAACTGACTCTAGTTTGTTTTCTAAGAACACAAAACTTGCCAAAATTGAGCTTGCAGCTTTTAATACCATGCAACATATTTCTTCTATGTAATTCTGTCATCCCACATTCACTGAGGTGACCAAGACACACATGTCATAGCTTTGTACTATCATCATCTGACTCCACAGAATGAACTCCACCTACAACTGCCCAACAGTTTGTAGATATTACCTGCAGTTAACTTTCCTTTCACGTCGTCAGTGCACTCTTAACAATTCTGATGGTTTCTCTATCATCATCTGCCTTAAGAATGAAACTATTTTTATGTAAAATGCCCAGAAAATCAAATTCTTCTCCATATCTGGAATATGTCTGACATCACATAACATTCTAACTGTGTCATCATACATCTTAATCTTGACTTCTTCATTATCAACAATATTGCAACATCTCTCATTAGCTAGATAAACTGAGCCAGAAGTAGTTGACCTGTATGAAGTAAACCACTTCATGTTAGGTGTTATGTGATAAAAACATCCTGAATCAAGAATCTATGAATCTGTGAACTTAGTTGATGAAACTAAAATCACATCGTCATCACTGCAATATGAATTGTCACTCTGCACCACATTTACAAACTTCGATGATGCATCACCTTTCTCCTCAGTTTGTTTCTTTAGCTTTGGATAATCTCTCTTCATATGACCTGACTCCTTACAATTGTAGCAATGAATTGTCTTTTTGTTTTTGGACTTGGATATGAAATTTCGCATTCTAGAACCCTTATTTTCTTTCTTCCATCCACGATCCTGCTTACCCTTCACATATAAATTATCACCGTAAGAGATTTCCCCTGCATTCTGCTTCCGTTGGTTATGAGCCTACAATGTTACAGTGATCTCATCAACTTTGATAGTTTCTTACCCATATGTAAGAGTAGTCATCAGGCATTCATAGGAAGAAGACAGTGAACACAACAAAATCATTGTTCGATCTTCATCTTCAATAGTCACATCAAACCGTCATAAATCTGTGATTATTTGATTGAAACTATTAACATGTTGCGTCAGATCAAAATCTTCTTGCATATTCAGCCCATATAACTTTTGCTTCAGATAGAATTTATTCGTAAGAGACTTAGCCATAAATTGAGTTTTCAATTTCTTCCATATCCCCCTGGAGATTTCAGATTTATACGTGATACATAACGTCATCTGTCAGACATAGGCGTATCGTTGTTGCCGCTCGTTGTTGCAATTCTTTCAAATCTTCATCAGTCATGACATCTGATTTTGCTGCCCGCAAAGCTTTCAAGTTTCCCCGTTGAGCCAACAGATTTTAAAATTGTTTGTCATAATCCGAAGTTTCCGGTTCTATCAAACATCACCACCTCGAATTTTGCACCAGAAAATGTCATCTGAAAATTAATCATACAAAGAATCTTTTCTGCAAAAAAAATTCCTTCAAGATCTTTCACCTATTTCCTGCTTTCATGTCACCGAAATAACACTGCGTGCACCACACAAAATATCTCCAACAAAGGAATAAAAAAGGACAAATATTTTGCCACCTCCAGAAAAGTAAAATCGCTTCTAGTAAGGTAAATCGGAAAATCAATAAAAGTAAAATCGCTTCCAGTAAAGTAAATCGGAAAATCAATCTCCAGTAGCCTGATTCCTTCGTCTGTTTTCCGCAGTGGCGAATTTAGGAGACCTTTCAGATCACAGAAAGAATCCTCCTCGCGCTTTCTTGTCCGCCAAAAAATCACGATTTGCCTATTCGCAGAACTCCCTGGCCCGTGGCTTCCCTGTCTGCCAAAGACTGCGATTCGCCTGTTCGCGGAACTCCTGGGCTGCTTCGCGAAACTGCTACTCCCGCCTGATTGCGAACCCCTTCTTCGGTCGAACTGCTTCCTCGTCGCAGAACCTTCTCTGTCTCGCGGTTGTCCTGCTCGCAGATACTGATCCCGTCGCGGAAGTCCTTTGTGCAAACTCTCCTGTTTGGTCACGCGAACGCCGCGAACCTGCTTTGCCAACTCCAGTTGCAGCCGCGCACGAAGAACTGTTGTCCCGATGGCAACTCTCTCGCATGCGCTGAACTGCCAAACTTCGTTTCTTGGGCCAAGATATCCACCGAATTCGTCTTCCTTCTCTGTCGCACCGCTCTGCCAAAATCTCCTACATCGATATTTTTCTTCCATGTCCTCAATCCGCTGATACCAAGAAATTAGGGCGAAAAAAGACAGTAGTCGACACAAATCAAGAAGAACACAAGAGATTTAACAAGATTCGACAAAAATGCCTACGTCTTCGAGAGCAGTGTGAAGATTCTTTTAATATTCGGAAAAGAGATTACAGAATTCAGGAATAACACCTAGGATTACATACAAACCTATTTATAAATCTAAAAAACCTTGTAGTGTAATATTTAATTATCAAATTGTCCATGTACCACACCCCCAACCCACATAAGAAAACTCCTCTAATTTGGACAGAATCTTCCGCTCTGCTCTAGAATATGTCCCTCTATGGTGTATGAGCTATATCTAACATTAACGGAATTCAAATGACAAGACTTGCAAACCTACAATTAGCTATGAATCTAATACAAATAATAATGTTAACGCCTATAACTAGAAAATATGCATTTACCACATAATAAAAAGCAGTTACTTAATCGTGATTCAAACAATGTTGAAAAATAGGTCCAACACATATTAGAATTCAAAATATAAATAATTTTGCAATTAAACCCGAATCATTTATTAAATCAGATCTAACCTCATAATAAGCAGGAAGATTAGAAAATTGGGGGCTTGAGATACTGTTAAAAATCTGAATCAAAATAAAATTTTCATGAATGAGAGAACTGTTATGATGTTTAATTCAGATCCTCTAAGCTATGTGATATGATCTTTGGTTTTAAACTACAGAATTGCATTTTTCTTCTTCCAGAAAAAAAATTATTATATTAATTGCACAGAAGTTGGAAGATTTACACACATACCACTCAATTCCTATGTATTTACCATATGTTTAAATGGTAGAAATGTAAAAAAGCAAAGCTTAGGTGTTAGATATGCAAATACATAGGAATTGGGTGGTATATATATGTAAATGCCCCTAAAATGTTTGGCCATCCAATATATTTTATAGTATTAAGGATACTTGGAATGTAATTTTAGTAGTAGTAGCTCAGTTGTAACTATGGGTGATAAAAATCATTAAAAGGTGTGAACGCTTTAGATATCTCGAGTCTATTCGTTCAAAGTGATTGTGATATAGATGAGAATGTTATTAGTAGAATTCAAGTTGGTTGGTTGAAGTGGAGGAATGCTTCGGGTTTATTGTGTGATAGAAAAGTATTGTTTAGATTGAAAGGAGAAATTTGTAGGATGGTAGTGAGACCTGCAATGTTTTACGACACTAAATGTTGGCCTTTAAAAGAGAAACATAAAACTAAGTTAAGTGTTACCGAGATGAGAATGCTTAGGTGGAGAAGTGGCTTTACACTTGGAGAAAAAGTGTGAAATGACTATATCTGTGATAGGGTTGGTGTAGCTCCAGTGGCAGACAAAATTAGAAAGTCGTCTTTGATGGTTTTGTCACATTAAACGTCCACCACCTAATGTTCCGGTTAGGAGAGTAGCTGTTGTAGATTTGACTTTTGTTAAGAAAGACATATGTAGACCGAAAAAGACTTGGGCAAATTGTATAAAAAATGATCTTAATTTATTAGAATTAAATGAACATATGACACTTAATAGGATGTAATAGAGCAAAAGGATTCATGTCTCCGACTTCACTTAGTGGGAGAAACACTTGTTGTTTTTAATGTAGATAAATTACAGTGAGTTTTTAAATTAATTTCATAAGATTAATCATGATCATTCAAAGTGAATTGAATGATTGAGATTTTAAAGTGCAACAAAGAAGAACTTGAGAGAATTGGTGATTTGAATTTAATTTAATAATGCTATTGCAGATTAAATTCTAAGAAATTATTTCAAATGATATATGTTAAATCCAATTAAATCTAGATTAACAATTTGGTTCTGGTTGAATCCTAATTTATTATGTGAGGCATGCCCAAGAATCCAAGTGGTAGAAACTTTGAGAGTGGGTTAGAAAGATAAAAAAGAAAGGAAGGAAGAAAGAAAGAGATATGTGTGTTTTATATATTATAACTTAGGGGTTACAATAGAGAAAGAGAGGGAAATCTCCCTACAAGAGTGTATCTAGAGATAAGAGCCTAAAGAGGCCAAAGCCTGAAAATGTTAAAGACTATAGAGGTAAAAAGCTCAGAGGCAAAAAACTTTTAATGCATGTCATAGTCCCCCTAGTTATAAAAGATAGAGGGAATAGTCCCCCTAGTTATAAAAGATAGAGGGATAAAGTATAAAATTGCATGTTTGCCCTTGCTTTAATATGAGCGTTATAGGGTATTATTATCTTTTGTTATGTCTTTTCGTATGGACATTGGTCGACCTTAGATTTGTTGGTCGACTGACTTATTATTATTCCTTAGTGATCTCTGAGATCTTTGAGGGATCTGTTGAGATAGTTTTATTTTGATACTAGTGAACTTGTTGGGGGGATAGACGTTGGACCGATCGTTGGCGTAGAAGCCTGTCTCAGATTGGGTTTCAATCGATTGGTGGTCCTTTAATTGGTCACCAGCCCTTCGATCGGCTGTCCATCAGTCAGCTAGTGGTCTTCAACTGCTCAACTCTATGAATACTCGTATCTTTACGTCAATGAGATGATCCTCGTTTTATCTTTTTTTAATATGGTTTGTCAGATTATTCTGAGATTCGTGCGTTTGTTGATTTAAGGAATTATATTCTTAAGAAATATTTTTATGTTTATTTTTTATATCAAGCTTGATTATACTAATTAATTCATAAGTACTTTAATTAATATCTCAATGAGTAAATAATTTATAGTTTAAAAATCACTAATCNTAAATTTGAATTCTTTTTGGAGGGAGGCAACCTCTAATAAAGGAAGAGGACTTTTAGAGTGTATGGTGTGGCGTGTGAATGGGGATGAAAAAAAGAGATGGAGAAAGAGAGACAAGTCAAGAGCTTGGAGATTTTCTTCAAGGTTGTAAGAAGAGAGGGAAGGTGAGAGATCTCTCCTTCAATACAATTCAAAGAGAGAATTGAGAGTGCTTGTAAAGAGAGAAAGTCCTGAAGAGAGCTTCTAGGGATTTGCTTGGGAAGGATTGTTAGATAAGTTATGTCTTTTATTTCGTTTTCTTTATAACTTATTTTTATATATGAAATCAATATTTTATCGTATCTTTCTCATGAATTCTCACTAGTTTTCTTTATCCTTCTATCTACTTTGAGATATGGTTTTGTGAAGAATTGATTTTCTTATATATAGTTTTAAATGTCAATAGTTTGTGATGATTTGAACTCTGAGCTTTATTTACTTTTTGATCCAATTAATTATTAAAATGTGTTGAGAAACATATGTTCCGAAAGGGCTATGATTTCTATAACATGGGGAGAATCACATTTGATTTCATGGAAGAGTATGTCATCCATTGAGTTGGGTGCAAATAAATAGGGAAATATACTTTGTTGGATGCAAAATTATAGATTTTAAGGTGACAGATTAAAATCCCCAATTTAGTCTAGTTGATTGAAACTGATGCGAGATTGTTAACCCTCAAGTGCGAGAGTAGAGGGAGCTTTGGAGTGGCAGCCGGTATCCTCCCAGCCTAATCACTGAATTAAGTACCAAACTCTGGATTTGTTAATGTTCTTTATACACTCAAAAAAGGGTAAAAAATTTGAATGCTTCTATTTGGCACAAAACAATTTATATATATATATATATATTCAAATGATTTTAATTTCTTCACAATCCATATACTCATTGTAAAAGGGAATGATGGTTTCTTAAATTTGAAATTTTTGTGAAATTTTTTTTTAGTTTTCATAAATTTACATTTGAAAGTTTAGATATTAGTTTAGTTAATTTTGTCTTTCAGCTACATTTTAATTTTTATTCACTCTAGTATTTAATATTCATATTTTGCACTTTATTTTTTATTGTTTTAAAAATTGTAGTATACATTATAATCATAAGAATTTACTTATATAACTTTTCTGTGGGATCGATATCTTAGACTCCATTAGAGCCCTTTATTATTTTAGTGATATGTATACTTACGCTATTTTTATAGGAGATTTCATGGTTTAAAAATTTTTAAAAGATAAAACTATTTTCACTGAAGTTATTTTCTTAGACTAACTTGCATATTTGCTATTGTATCCATCGTGTGTATTTTGTAATATTGAAAAAAATTAGCAAAATTAACACAATAAATCCACCCGCATCAGCTGAGTAGGGAGTGCACATGACAATCAGATTTTCTCATATGCAACTGGGAATAGATCACAGTGTTTACCTCACCAGCCTTCAAGTATGTTTTGATTTGTAAATGTACTAGTTATATGTATTATTTGTCATTAATAGTGTCTTCCCTGAAGCCATATCTAGACACTTGATACCATATTTCTGATTTTGTGCAAGCAAGTGGCACCATCTGTTGTAGTAAAGAAATATTTAACAAACATTACTCCTCTTTACATGGGGTAATTGAAAGAAATGTTTGGGGTTTTCAAAGTAGGTGCATATTGTGGTCACCACAATGACACTTCATAAATTCATCTGATGACATCCTTCACCTTCAGCTACAGACTTTAGTATGGCTGATGACGATGAATTGAATAACTTGATCCCTTTATAAGGATCAAAGTGCAGAATCCTAAGCTTTATCGGGGATGGTTTCCAGGATTCTTTGGTAGAAGGCACTGTTTATAATCGGCCGAGCAAACGCTTCCACCCGGTCTATCCAATGTGGGACTGCCGACGTAGATGTCACACTATTTGCCTATTGGGAATCTTCTGGTCATTCGGTTGGCCGATAGCCTTGTGAAGCTTCGAGTGTTGGCAGATTTTCAAAGGGATTCTTCTAAGGGTGGGTTTCTAAGACTCTCCATCCATGGCCGTCGAGCGTTCTACTAGATCATGGCAGCTCAAAGAGCCTCAAACTAGTCCATTTATGCTCACAATGCATGAACCTTTTCTTACATATCTTGTCACACCATCTCTCTGTTAAATTTCATGGCTGCAATTTTACTTTGTAAGGATTCTACTTCATAGTTGTCTCCACTTCTCATTTGGGACATGCCTACGCTTACCGCACCATCTTTCAAGATATTGAATTTGGACTTGACTTTTTAGATGAACACGCGGGAGTTAGAGTCGTGACAAGAAGTAGGAGAAAGAGAGAAAAGAATGTTAGAGATATCTTAGAAGCAAGGTCGGGTGAAAATTCTCAGACTAGAGTCCCTTTAATCGTTGTCAAGGCTCCTTTTTATAGGATTTTCTCTAGTACAATTATAGAAATAACAGAGTGATTATGGAATATGTCGTATATTTTAAAAATGAGGGAACAATTATGAAAACCACCCATAATACAATAAATGTGTTAATTTAATACTAAATTCTAATTATAATTTAAATTTTGAGTACGATGTTGTTCAATCAGTCGATGTGTCTTGGCTCGATAGAGAAAAACTACTAACCAAGTGAATGTCATTTCTTCCGAGGTATGAGTGGTCATTCAACCAACTTTTAGGGAGCTTCAACGATAAGAACCATAGATAGACCCTTTGACTAATTTTTATAAGGGACGACATGATTAGTTTGTTGATCTTTTGGATTACCAGTCTAGATCATGCCTCTTAAATTTAATCTCTCGATCATTTAGTCACCATCTTTAACCTTTCGATTGCTTTGAGATTTATGCCGATGGTATTGGAGTATACACCACCTTTGCTGATTTTGAAAGCACTTTTTTACATGATTGAATGGCATATCTTAGAGCACTTTTGTTGAATCAGACGACCTTAAAAGAAAAGAGGCACTAAGATGTAGAGAAAAAACAATCCAAGCCACTATACAAAAGTCTTAGGAGTATGTTGATCATCTACGTCGGCAATCCCACATTGGATAGACCGGGTGGGAGCGCTTGCTTGGCCGGTTATAGGTAGTGCCTTCTACCAAAGAATCATAGAAACCATACCCCCAACAAAGCTTAGAATTCTACACTTTGATCCTTATAAATGGAAGAGTGACTTAACCATTCACCTAGCTTCTTTTGAGTCAGCGATCAAAGTTAAACATGATGATGTCACCATGAATTGCCAGCTTCTTGACCACAGTGAATGAAACTGCACTCTGTTGGTTTAACACCTTGCCATATTAAATCATAATGTCCTTCTTAGAATTCTGGAAGCTCTTCCTGACACACTTTGTTAATGTGCAAAAATCGAGGAAAGACACAGAGACCCTGCTTCAGATTAAGCAGGGAAAGAACGAGAGTTTGCGGACTGACATCACTTGTTTCCAGAAGAAAATGCTCTAGGTAAAAAAATTTGGAACCCTTCATTTTCCCAGTCTGCCTTGGTACGAGGGATCCGTAACAAGTAGCTTACGTATGATCTAAACCTACTTAAGCTAAGGACTTTACTATAGGCCTTGTAATTAGCAAACAACCATATCACTGCCGAGGAGGACCTTTAGAGTCCCTGAAAACTGAACCTAGAGTGTTTGTCTTCCAGTCATAGAAACAGAAGGATCGAGATGATGATAGAAGGCAAAAAGCCGATTGAGCCCTTGAAGGCTGACAGGCCTACCATCCCTAACTCAGGATGGTCAAGGGGGTGAATGAGGCAACAAGGGTCAGCAATATTATTCTGTTATGTAGCTGGCTCAATACTGCAAACAACTGCATGAATATCTAGAGATCTACAAACCTGAATCTGTCAATGGTCTAGTTAGTCCAAGCCATTTAAAGCAAGGGGTACTTCAAAAAGTCTCTCCACTAAATATTGCATCAGTATTGTGCAATTTAAAAATGTATTGCACCAACCATCAAGATCATGGGCACTACACGGAGGAGTGTCATCATCTCCAAAATTAGTGTAGGAGCTCATCAGAGCTGGAAAGTTGAAGGAGTTTGTTTTTGTTTGAGCGTACTCATAGCAATCAATGAAGACCTCAATAGAGGAGCGTGTAGACAGACAATTGCAGGCAAAATAAATCTACCTGACTGGAATCATCTGGACTATGTTTGACTGAGGTGGAGGATTACCCCAACCATCTAGCCTAAAAAGCCCCAGATTGAAGGAGGTATGTTCTATCACTCCTTACACTCGTATTGAAACCCAATTATTATCACAATTGCATGTCTCCCCTGAAAGAAAAACCCATAGAATAAGGTGATCATCATTATCACACTTAAACAACTATCAAGTGGGTAGCATCCTGGTC
This sequence comes from Phalaenopsis hybrid cultivar, assembly GCA_002079205.1. NCBI lineage: Eukaryota > Viridiplantae > Streptophyta > Magnoliopsida > Asparagales > Orchidaceae > Phalaenopsis > Phalaenopsis hybrid cultivar. The sequence goes on from JXCR01070350.1 coordinate 46,994, forward strand.
AACACTGAAAGCTAAGCAAACTTTCTGTTAAAATCAGCATTCGACAAGATGTGACTCGAGACTGACTGATTGGCGACTCCAACCAGTCACTATTCAACTTCATGTGTGAGTGGAAGGAGGCTCTGGGAATGATTTCCCTAGCCATCTTATATAGAGAGCGAGAAAAATAGTTCACCAACATGGAGAATGTCCTCATGGTCGAATCCCCTCCATCATATATCGTTATCTTTGAGCGGCCATTACTAAACAACTACTGAGTGATACCTTTGACATACCACATGGCTTTGAAAGTTTTCAAAGATAGAAAGATAATCACCATCCAAGGAAACCTAATACAATCCATGGCGATTAGATGCAAGTAGTCACCAAGGTTGACCGCGAACCACTGAACTTTCAAATACAAAGGAAAGGGGGCCTCGTGGTCAGTGAGCCATCCTTCAAGAGCCTACCATCAATGAGGGAGAACCTGGTAAGCTTTTTCTGATTGAAGAAAGTTTTAATGCAAGATTTTGAAACAAGACACAAAAACCTACTTATTAATATCCTTCACAAACATCATGATGTGTTCGTTTGGATAACCGTAGAGATGTTCTAGTCCCAATCGAAGTCACCTACCAATGGGTCAACATTAACCCATTTTCTTGACTAGTGCAAAAAAATCATCAATTGAACACTAGAGTCCCAGCTGAGCTAATAACAACGGAAGTCCAGAAGCTAAAGGAGGCGGGCACATTAGGGAAGTCGAGTTCCAACTTGGCTCTCAAATGTAGTAATGGTTTAAAAGCCCAATGACAAATGGAGAATGTGTGTTCACTTCACCAATATAAACACTGCTTACTTAAAAGATATCTGCCCTCTTCTAAGAATTAAGACATTGGTGGACACTGACCCAACTCATGCTTACGCGTATTTTTAATTTCCTTAGTTTTGCCAAAAAAATATATCTCGATTTATATCTAGCGGCTTGTGTGAGCACATGCAATGATTTATGAATTATATAATATATTTTCACACTAGGGGTACTACACAAATATACGTATCATTTCAAATAATATAGGATTAAATCTCATGAGGAATGTGGTAACTCTTAAAATCAACTCATAAAAATTATATTTAAATTCTAAATTAAATAGATAAGAGGTCTAAAATGATATGCTTCCTAAAAATCACTACCTAAAGAGATAAAAAGAAAGTAATAACTAAATGTAATAGCTTAACAAAATATTAAAAGAGTTTGGATATTATGGAAAACCTTTCCCCTTGAAAAGAGATTTTAATCTATGTAAGATTCAAATGATTTAAGACAAAATTGAGATATTGTGACAAATAGAAGCATGCTTTATTATTTACCCCCTCTCGATGCTTTCAATGAACATTAGTTAACATAAGTTTGATTCCTTAACATCTCGACTTCACATGAGTGCTATCTAGCCTCTCACCTCTAGATGCCCCTAGCTTATGACATCAGAATGACCGAATCCCAGTGTCAGGGTACCAAATTGATAAGAATCTAGCTTGTCACTCTAGATCTTACTAATTATACACTCTTCAAAACTTATTTTCCAATTTAATTGCACTCCCCCTTAAGTGATCACAATAGCTCTGCCTAGAATGAAGTGTGGTACCTACTAGTTGGATGAAATCATAGCCCTCCCAGTTCATTATGTTTCTTGAAAGATTTTAACCTCACAAGTGACTAGTTTGCAAAGTAAATGAAGATTCAATGATAATACCATCACGATTTTAAAGAGAAAAAAATCTTTAAATCATTCTCATCCCACAATATTAAGTCCCATATGTAAGAAGAAAGAAAGGGAACTACTCAAAATTCATGGAGATTAAAAAAAGCAAAATATTTGCATTGGAATACAAGTCTTACAAAAAAAAACTTGAACACAAATACAAAGTTCATTATGTCTTCTCCCCAAGCAAACTTTTGGAGTTTCCTTTAAGCTCTTCATACTAAAAACACTCACACTTATACTTGAACACAAAATATGAAAACCTAACTCACTATTGATGCCCAATTGAAGGTTTGAGGCTCTAAAAGATCTCCAAATTTGGTTAAATCCTTCTCATTAAATAGAAAACATAAAATAACCAAGGATTGCTTCAAACACCCCTCTAAAATTTGTCTAAATTCAATGTATCTTCCAGAAAGGTAGTTACTAGTGCTATTGCACCAATCTGGGGTGCTATAGAACCCTTCTTGCTTGCTATAGAAAAAAATATACACTAAAAATAAGTTATTTTGAGGTGGATCAATTCCCCCAAACTTAAACGTTACTTGTCCTCAGGTAACTCCTTATATTATATATAAAATTTATAACATGTGGTAGCAAATCTAACTTAAGGACTTCTATAATTTTTGCTCTATAAATGCTATATTAAAACTTTCAAAGAAAAAAATAACAACTCGGGTTAAAAATTAATATGCAAGAATATTTAGCAGTTAAATCTAAAAGTTTTGATTTTCTTTTTATTTCAAAAATAAATGCAATTCATCATACTTAAGATACATAGAAGAAATACCAGAAAAAGAATTGAATAAGAACTTTATTAGGAAATGTACTAATACTTCTAAGTCTAAGTTAGAACTGTAACTAAGTTTCTTTCCTTAAGTTGCTTCATGTAGAGCCGATGTTTGATTAGGCATCTCCTCAAGCTTCTCCTCGCATTTTTTTTGTATTTTTACTTTTATTTTTCTTTTTCTTTTAAGATCATTTTCAATCCTTTCTTTTTCTCATTTTTTTTCTTGTTTCATATGTCATGAGAGGAATACTATATTTGGATGGCCTTTAATGATTTTGAACTCCACTATCCTCCTCTTAAAGTTAAAAAATCTCACATTTTTTTTATTTTAACAAATGTGTATTAGCTTTAAAATTTTTCATAAAGGCTCAATTCTTTATTTTCAAGTAAAATTCTAAGATGCTTAATATTTTAAAAAATACAGCTTTCTTTAATTTAAATAATAAAAACAAAACTCCAAACCCTTCATACTAAATATCTTAATTCTAGAATTAACCCTCATTATTAAAAAAATTTTACTTTGGTTTTTTACCACTTTCATAAAATCAAAAACATAGTTTACTAAACTTAACTCTACATACCACAAGTTATAATAAAAATAATTTTTGAAAAACACAATTCCCAAGGATAAAATAAAGTTTAGTTTAAAAAGAATTTTCTCCCTTCCCCAAAACTTAAATTTTTAAACTAATATAAAGCTGGAATGTTCATGGAGAAAGAGAAAAAACTTAAAATTTAAAACAAGGAAATTAACACAGGTACAAGTAGAAAAGTCAAGTACTGAGTAGTGATAAAAAAAAGATTAACATGCATAACAATAAAAACACAAAATAAAAACTACTCTAGCATTTAATTTGGAGCAAAAGATAAAAGGTAGAACTAACACTTTAACGTAAACATATACTAAATACAAGCACATTCCAACATAAATACAACAAATTACAAACAAAATAAAGTCCAAATATTCTAATACATCAAAGAAAAGAAAGAAAACACAAACTAAACAACAACATCTTCATCATCTCCAACATCATCATCACAATCATCATCATCATTCTCATCACACAATCTATATCCTCATCCATCTAAGAAGGTCGGTATGGTGTGAAAGTGGGGCGAGTAGGAAATTTCACAGAATGATCACCCTCCATGTTTCTCCTCATAGCCTCATTATAAGCAAAATCATACTCAACCTTCCCCATCATACTATCCTCACTATGGTACAGTGAGTTTTAAGGCCTTTTATTTGATTCTATAAAGTTATAAGATCTCCTTATTAAATCATCATTTGTTCCATAAGTAAATGCTAAGAAATAGAATTAGAAGCAGATGGTCTAGGAGCAAGAGTAGGAGCTAAAGTGGAAGCTGAAGTAGAAGGCATGTTAACTCCAATCCTAGGTCTAGTCCCAAAATGTCTCTTAGATTTTTCCAGGTTTGTTTTTCCAATGGGTTTATGAGATGACAAAGTTTCTTCCAAGTCTCATATTTCTCACCAGATCCAGTACACAAAGTAGTAATAGAAGAAGGGTAGCACAAACCTCTTGTAGTTCCTCCTCTCAAGGAAACTAGCATGTTGGTATAAATGAGGGAGCCAATGTCAATAGGTTTCTTCATCTGAATATAGTAGTTTAAAGTGGCTCTCTCATGGATTACCTCATTAAAATGGTTGGTAGGAAGTAATCCACCAGAGATGAAACAGTGTCAGGCTCGAGAAAGAACATTAAGTTTTGAAGAAGAAAAGTTCACCTTTCTCCCACTCATAATAATCAAAACTCCATTTACATCAGTCAAAAATCTCATAATCTCATCTAATTAATCGTTAGTAGGATGGAACTCAGAAAAGAAGCAGGTAGGAACACTGTGCAGTTGGTATAGGTGGTTAATTTGCACATAACTAATATCCACATATTGCCAGCACACATAAACCAAATCATCTGATTCATCAAACAAGTTGACATAGAATTCTTAAACAACTGAAATCACAGATATGACAGTGAAATAACAAAAGTGATTCCATTCTCGCTCCACAATCAAGTACTTAATAGCCCCTTTAGGATGTAGAAAGTTGCATTCTCCAATCAATTTCTTTGATTTCATATCAACATACCTGTCTCGTGCCTATGCACTAACAAACTTATCAAAATTAAAAGTTGCTTTTTTTCTTGCCTCCCTTCATTTTAGGAGCCATGTGTATTCTAAAAAATTTTTAAGATAAACTCTAAAAAATAATGTAATCAACTTCAAAAGGATCCTAATAACACAATCTAAACATAAATAATCATTCAACTAACAATTTCATACTATTTTCATCATATTTTCAAATTTTTGGCCTAATCCATAATTTGGGTGAAATCCAATACTAAATCAAAATAGTTCAAAGCTAGGGTGAAGATCTTACCTAGAGATGATAAATCCCAAGTTTGGAAACCTAACTCCAATCCAATCAAGCACAAAATGAAACCCTAGGGGAAAAAAATGCAAAAAATGGAGAAAGGGGACAAACTTTGAAAATGAAAAAATCCATGGGCCCAGGCACTTAAAATGACTCACAAGTTAGTTTGGTGTTATAGCGCTAGGCAGTGGCACTATTTTGCCATGCATAGCCTGATGAACAGAAATATAGCGCCATTCATACCGATCTAGATTTTAAAAATTTTTAGTATTTGAAGAGGAAATAAAAAATCTAGGATGTTGAAAGGCTACTTTTCAAATTTTAAGGGCCAATTTTATAGTTATTGAGTTCGTCGCCATTCTAAAATTTCAAGTTTGTAAATTCTAATTTAAAAACATAAGACCAATTTTTCACAACACAACTGAACTGGTTTTCTTGTATTAATTATAAGTTCAATACTTACAACACAGCCACAATGACAACATTTAGATGTTCATACAATAAAGACAACACAAACCACACTAAATGTTAAAACGAATATGATAGACACACAACATAGAATTAAACAGCACTAAAACTGAAATATTTATATAAAACATATTTTAAGACCACTCTTGATCAGTGGTGATATTCTCCATTCGCAATGGTAGAAAGGAGCATAAGGAAATTCATTAGCAAATTTTTTGTCGATCCATTTGTTGGTGTTATACATGGTCACTTGACTATCTTGGAAACACACAAAACTATTGAATTGTTGTTTCGACTGCCAATCCATATGCTCGTATTGGTGGGAAAACTTTTCAATCTTTGAATGTAGAAGAGAAATCTCACCATCAATCTTCTCAAGCTTTTCTATGAGGCGCTCCAGACTTAATGTAAGATATCCATTGTATTAGGTATGAGTATCCTTATGCACCAACTTCTTTTCTTCAAATCTTCCACTGTAATTGCTCTCCATGATCTCTCAAATGNCTTCTACCAAGTCGCAATAAAATAATTCCACAAACAGAACTGTGGTGACAATCTAAAACGCAACGCAAGCAGAAACCCGTCCATAAGACTGATAAGGTTAGTAATTATAATCAATGATTTAGGATTAGATTANTTTCTACCAAGTCGCAATAAAATAATTCCACAAACAGAACTGTGGTGACAATCTAAAACACAACGCAAGCAGAAACCCGTCCATAAGACTGATAAGGTTAGTAATTATAATCAATGATTTAGGATTAGATTAATAGATCATTTTGAGTTATTATATGTTAGATATGGCTCGTATACCAGATAAGGGACAGGTGTTGGAGCGGAACGAAGCGAGCGTGGCGAAGCACGCGAGCGGAGTGGAAAGTGAATTTTTAGAGTTGTCAATATGCTCGATAATGTGATGACTTCAAGGTTAATTGACCACAGTGGTGGGTTTGGAAAGTGAATTTACACACGTTTATGTTGGGCTGAATTTTACTTGAATTGAAGAACTGTTTTATTAAAAGGATTTGACTGCAGAAATTGCAAACCCAGAAGTAACTGATACCTACAATATTACATAACTTACACTCTTTAACAAGCCATGAAACACTTTGAGAAAAGCAAAATTGCAAGTGCCCAGGCACTCACCAATTTCTATGTATTAACATATCCAACACCTCTCTTTTTTACATTTAAAACACTCATATCTTTTATATCACATCAAAAATGCCACTATAAATAATTTTTAGAAGTAAAATACACCTTTTCATGCATATGCAAAGTTCCATAAATTTAAAAATTAAAAGTTTAGGTGTTAGATATGTAAATTCGAATGAATTGTGGTATGTAATTAAGTCTTCCATACTTACTTTAGACAACTTGTTTAGCAAGGTTTTGTTACTTTTCATCTTAAACATCACATGTACCATAGAGATGGAGGTTGAGACATAGTTCATCTCGACTGTCATATAACACAAGGGTTTGTTTGGGGAAACTGTAGCTGTTTGAAGAAGTATTTATGAAGTTGCATCAGAAGAAGCTATTGTTTAAAAAACTATGGTGGCTATTACAAATTTTTTTTCAAACTCTCAGATTGCAACTTTCTAATGGTTGAAGCAGCTACCGCACTTAGCCAAGTTAAGTCGCAAAACACAGTTTTCTACCACAATTTTTTTTAAAATACAAGCATAATGTAATTTTGTCAAATAAGAAAAACGGGTGGTACGGCACTGCACTGCCATCATGCCACTGCCCAAAACACACCCTAAAAGAAAATGAGAAGATAATTATTGGCATAAAATCTCAAAAAAGCATAGAAAGAGGTTGAAAGTTTATTTATTTATTTATTTATTTTCCTATCAGTTGAGTAAATTATGACAACCAACATAAGACATTATGACAACCAACATAAGACATTACATTAGAAACAATGTAAATCTAATAGAAGGAGTTGGACTGAGGATAATTACATACATTGCTGAAACATTACTATTTACAAAATCTAGCCCTCACGTGAAATTTTTGAATGAACCGATGTATTTATTTATGCGTGCTGCAATTAAACCATTGAGAATTTGATAAAAATGAAAAATATTGGTAGTGGTTTCATTATGAATTTTCATATTTGAGTGAGAATTTGAAAAATGGATGAAAGTGGATGCTAGATTCGTAAATAGCAATGTTTTGGGCGCAATGTATGTAATTTACCCCAAGCAATAAAATGTAACTTTATAAAAACAACAGATTGTATTTAAATTCCCGGGAATCCAATCTATAGAAACACCACTGTATCCTACTTAACTCAAGCAAACTTGCTTCAAAAAAAAAAAAAAAAAACAAAATATTAAATAATTAGTTGAATGATCAGTGAAGTCAAGAACAATACCATCTCTCAATTGTGCTTGTTGCTCCATGGCTTGCAGCCTAAATTTCAAATGATTATTCTGAGATGCAAGTCCAGCTGAATCCCTCTAAAATAATTCAAATCACAGAAATAAGCGAATCTCTGAGGTCAAATAACAAATTACAAAAAGACTATGGTAAAATACCTGTAACACAGTCAGCTGAGCAGACAATGTGGTTGCTTCTGTCTGTAAAGTTTGCACCTTGTGCTCCAACTCTGTAATATAGCGCATCTTTCGTTCCTTAGAACGAGCAGCAGATTGGCGATTGGCTAATATCCTGCCAGACAATAAGAAAAACAAATAAAAAAACGGTTTTTTACAGCACCAAGATCTTAGTACACGAA
>JXCR01070350.1:57535-68310 GCA_002079205.1 Phalaenopsis hybrid cultivar
ACCTCTTGGCTCTTTTAGGATCATTGATTGCTATTTCAGAAAGCTTTTCATTAGCCATGATTTTCTTCATCTCAGCGCTGCTAAATTCACCATTTCTAATTTCCAAATTGAAGGTGTTGGTAGTCCCATCCATTGATCCACTACGAGAATGTTCGGCAGGCCTGGAGCCAGAGGAAGATGGCGGCTTTGGAAGTTGGTCAGCAAGATTCAACATCCCCATAAAGCTATCCATCGAAACACTCCTACAATGCCTGGGAGGCATATTGTTCATGGCTGGATCACCAACTGCACTTCGCTTGTTGGTCTCCTTCCTCTCACCCATTCTGCTCAAGGCCTCATTCATGCTGCTCTCACTCTCAGCTTCATTTTCGCTGCTTTCCGCACCATTTGTCTTGGAGCCACTAGCCCTGCTATCCAAGTCATTCCTATCTTCGGTACCCGAAGAGTTTAGAGTATCCATGCCATCCAGATTCATGTAAGCGCTAATAAGATCATCTCCCGCATCTCCATCAGATCTTGGATCACTATCACCTTCTCGATCACATTCAGCCTCTTGTTTCACGAATGTGGATCGATTCTTTGCCGATCCAGACGGAAAGCTCTCCCTACCAGCCGGAAAATGCTGAGGCAGCGGTGGAAGCCCGGAGATGGGAGGAGAAAACTGGAGGAATGCCGTAGGGATGTCGCTCTGAGATCGCCGATGTGCTTTGCGCTTATGAATTCCATCAGCGATAGTCCGATTAAGCTGGACTGGGGGTTGAGGAGCGGAAATGTCACCCATGTTCGGATCACCGGAGACCGCCTGGTCGGAGAGCGAAGGCGCCGCAAAAACGGTTGTCGTGGGGTCGGGGAAAGGAACAGAAGTAAGAGAGGGCTGAGAAATGTAGCTGGAATTAGAAGGCGATGGACTGAAGTTCGGAGGGATCTGGGAGTAAATCGGGGTTGGGGGTAGCACGGGGTGAGCTGGAGAAATGCCGGAGCGCTTAGGGACGTCGGGATTGAGAGTCGGCGAGAACTGGCGGTACAATACTCTGCCGCCGGCCGTCGGCTGAAAGCTTGGAATATCTAATTGGTAGGGTAGATTGAAAGGGGAAGAAGAGGGGATTGAGTTCGTGGAGGGTTTCAATGCCTTCATCGAACCTCTGTGGGATGAATCGGCTTCCTCCATTACAGAAGAAAAGAGGGGGAATTTGATGGGAAAAGATGAGATTGGGAGCGAGTACGTGATAGGGGATGCCGGCTGCGGGCTGCAGTGCGGGAGAGTGAGCCAAATGTTGAATGGACGATGGGCGAAAGACGGCACCTTGGTCTCGATAATGGCGGAGAGGACGAAGTTAGCTGACTAGACTCTTCTCCACTTTCTGCTCTCTTTCTAGTGCATACTGTTTTGTCTTCGGGCCTCCTTTCTGTGCGCTCAAGACCCGCGCTCTCCGGATAAACGCGTGAATTTAAGGAGGATTTGAAGTTCATTCCGCGTGAATTTCATCGGCATTTCATTTCACGACGCGGCTTGCCATTCGAAGTTTTTGTCGGTGTAAATTAACAATTATGAATAAAAAGTTTAATTAATAACCGTATAAATAAATAAATAATATTTTCCACACGTCTCAACAATCATTTTTAATTGTTTCTAATTAAATCCTCATGTGATGTCCACACAACAAGAAAATGCAAAATGATTTCTAATCTTAAGGGGTTGTTTGCTATAAATTTATGTTTTTAGTTTTTTATTTTTAAAAAATAGTTTTTATTTATATTTATTTAAAATTTTTTAATTTTGATCTAAAATATCGAAAATATGAGAATTTTGTTTTCACTATTTCAAAAACAAAATTTTCAANTTATTTATTTAAAAATTTTTAATTTTGATCTAAAATATCGAAAATATGAGAATTTTGTTTTCACTATTTCAAAAACAAAATTTTCAAAACAACGCCTTAAGGCAGAGCTGCTCTTATCGCTGCTTCTCTTCAATTCTCTCTGATAGTCCTTCCTCTTTCGATCTCTCTCTCTCTCTCTCTCTCTCTCTTCTTTTGTGTTGTATGTTACATTGCTTTGCTTTTAAAGTCCAACTATAGTATACCCCAAAGCTAAAATTCGAAGCTCTTTTATAGCTAGATAGTATCACTTTGAAGTATAATCATCTATGAAGATACTTATTTTATATTTTTGTAAATGTCGCGTCATTTGACCACAAAATTTTAACTAATGTCAGAGTCTAAATAGATAGAATTAAGGTTGACAATCACTCCTCAGACTGAATTACATGTTAAAAGAATGACTTAGAAATCTCTTTGTTGTAGACACAAGGCTTTAGAGGAAAACAAATAAGGTTATAGCTACCTTAACATAATCATTTTGCATTGTAAGCGNTCAGTTGACCACAAAATTTTAACTAGTGTCAGAGTCTAAATAGATAGAAGTAAGGTTGACAATCACTCCTCAGACTGAATTACATGTTAAAAGAATGACTTATAAATCTCTTTGTTCTAGACGCAAGGCTTTAGAGGAAAACAAATAAGGTTATAGCTACCTTAACATAATCATTTTGCATTATAAGTGTTGGTTAGCTTGAAGTACCTTTCAATTCATTATTTTTATACGTAAAATAGGACAATTAGATTTTATCACCCNCGTTGGTTAGCTTGAAGTACCTTTCAATTCATTATTTTTATACGTAAAATAGGACAATTAGATTTTATCACCCTCTATCTTTGGATTAAGAAAAATCATAAAAAAACACTCAAAGCCAGCTCAATGTAAATGAGCTTAAAATGAAACTTTACATAAGACTACTCCATCTTCAATGGATGATTGAATTAACTATCTTTAATGGCCAACAATATATTCTTGCATAGCATTGTTGGGCTAACTTAAGATTATGCCACCTTTATTCTTATGAGGAAGAGAAATGCTTTCACTTTCATCAAACTCATAAGCCTTTAGGTACTATCATAATCAGTATAAGGCATTATCATCACTAAATTTAGGCATAGTTTTTTTTAAATCTTTCTTACCATTGAAGGATGTTACTTTAATTTAGAAGAGTCTTCTTTTCCTTTTCAAGATCTTTATGCAAAAAAAATAAATAAATAAATAAATTGTATGCCTTCTTTCATTCACTTATTTAATTGTGTGTATATTATTTTCTTGTCGTTATGACAATCAAATTCTCTCTAATCATATGACTACTAATGTACAATATGGTATGATGCTCAATGCATTATATATTTCAGGTACAAATTTATTTCAGAATATACTCAAACTATATTAGGAAAAAATTAATCTTGAATTTGACTCTTAGAGTATAGCNTTATATTTCAGATACAAATTTATTTCAGAATATACTTAAACTATATTAGGAAAAAATTAATCTTGAATTTGACTCTTAAAGTATAGCAAAAAAGCTAACCATTTAATTTTATGTTGACCTTCAAATAAGTTTATATGTATCCTTAGTTTTAATTTTTATTATACCATGACAAGGCATGTGAATCTTTATATGAATATATTAATTATTCATAATCAAACATAAAAGTATAGTGATACAAACACAAATTTCTATTCATTTTGGATGGAATGACATCAAAAGTCAAATTCAAAATCATCCAAGCTTCACTGTCAACAAATTTATAAACAAACTGAACTCTTTGATCATACCAGCCTAATGACACCCGCACCGGTCCAAATGAGTCTAAACTAAGTACTTTGAGTATAATTAGAAGCTTTGAAACATTAATTAAAAGGTTAAATAATCTTTGATTTTAGCATGTTTATAGTTGAATTAAGCGATTTGGCAAGAGAAAGCAAATGAGTAAAATATAATTTAATTTTGAGTTCATTAAAACACTTAAATACTGAAAGACTGATCGTTGATCATTGTAATCAATATGAACAATCTGATAAAGTGTTTCATATTTTAACGAGATTTATTAAAATGACACTCTAAAAAATTATAGTTATATAGTGAACTATTTTGATGAGGCTAAACCTTCTGTCCTTTTTTTTTAGTTTTCTGCATAAAAGCCTAATTCTCTTTAGCACTTCTATTTTTCTGTTTGTTAGATGTTGTTGCTGAGTTGAGACTAATTATTTTATTTTATTGCTGTTAAAAATTTTCAGCATGTAATGTATATCTTGCCATGAGCAATTTAAATTTTTTATTCTTACAATAATTCAAATCCAATTCTTCTCAAAGTAGACAACATTAGAACATTATTAAATAAATTAATTAATTAAAAAAAAAACATATGTAGCACACAATTTTTATATTTTACATATCCCACATATAAGATTTCCTATTTACATTCATAGCACTTTAGTGCTGTCAAACTATGTATGAAATGTGTATTTCACTTTTTAATAATAATAATGATTAAGTATGCACTAATATACAATTACTTTCATACACATAAACACATACTTTCTTTTTGTGTATTCTAAGTTTAGAAACTAATACGCTTAATGGAGTCGACATGTCAAAATGGTTAAATCGAGCACACCTGCAGATGTGACTGAATCGAGCTAATCTGTTAAAGTAGTTGAATCAAGTTTAACTATTGAAGTGGCTGAATAAAGCCCACTTACCGAAGTAGCTAAATCTTATCTCTTCTGAGGAGATGACCTAGCCTGCCTAGGGATCAACAACTATTAGGAAAGAACATCATTACTATTAAGTAGCTAAACATCTAAGTTGTAGTCATTTCATCAAGACNCCTTCAAATAAGTTTATAAGTATCCTTAGTTTTAATTTTTATTATACCATGAAAAGACATGGGAATCATTATAAGAACATATTAATTATCCATAATCAAACATAAAATTATAGTGACACAAACACAAATTTCTATTCATTTTGGATGAAATGAATTCTAAAGTCCTTCAAAATCATCCAAGCTTCACTATCAACAAATTTATAAACAAACTGAACTCTTTGATCATATCAGCCTAATGACACCCGCACCAGTCCAAATGAGTCTAAACTAAGTACTTTGAGTATAATTAGAAGCTTTGAAACATTACTTAAAAGGTTAAATAATCTTTGATTTTAGCATGTTTATAATTGAATTGACCGATTTGGCAAGAGAAAGCAAATGAGTAAAATATAACTTAATTTTGAGTTCATTAAAACACTTAAATATTGAAAGAGTGATCGTTGATCATTGTAATCAATATGAACAATCTGATAAAGTGTTTCATATTTTAACAAGAATTATTAAAATGACACTCTTAAAAATTATAGTTATATAGTGAACTATTTTGATGAGGCTAAACATTCTGTCCTTTTTTTTTAGTTTACTGCATAAAAGCCTAATTCTCTTTAGCGCTTCTATTTTTTTGTTTGTTAGATGTTTTTATTGAGTTGAGCCTAATTATTTTATTATATTGCTGTTAAAAATTTACTAGCATGTAATGTATATCTTGCCATGAGCAATTTAAATTTTTTCTTCGGACAATAATTCAAATCCAATTCTTCTCAAAGTATAAAACATTAGAACAATATTACATAAATTAATTAATTAAAAAAAAAAACATATGTAGCACATAATTTTTATAGTTTTACATATCCCACATCTAAGATTTCCTATTTACATTCATAGCACTTTGGTGCTGTCAAACTATGTATGAAATGTGTATTTCACTTTTTAATAATAATAATGATTAAGTATACACTAATATACAATTACTTTCGTACACATAAGCACGGACTTTCTTTTTGTGTATTCTAAGTTTAGAAACTAATACGCTTAATCGAGTCGACATGTCAAAATGGTTAAATCGAGCACACCTGCAGATGTGACTGAATCGAGCTAATCTGTTAAAGTAGTTGAATCAAGTTTAACTATTGAAGTGGCTGAATAAAGCCCACTTACCGAAGTAGCTAAACCTTATCTCTGCCGAGGAGATGACCTAGCCCGCCTAGGGATTAACAACTATTAGGAAAGAACATCATTACTATTAAGTAGCTAAACATCTAAGTTGTAGTCATTTCATGAAGACACCGCACATGAATGCTGTATTGTACTAAGTGTAGTTTTTTTTTTCCTTTTCTCTTTGTATAAAAATGAAGCCAAGAGAAGAGGAGAGTATCACTCTCTCTCTCTCCCTCTCTAAGACTATAACTTAATATTTTCATCAAGACATCAAGTATGACTGTTCTTACTGTAGTTTCTATTATNTCTAAGACTATAACTTAATATTTTCATCAAGACATCAAGTATGACTGTTCTTACTGTAGTTTCTATTATTTTTTTTATATTTATAAAAAAGGGGAGTCAAGAGAAAATGAGAACTTCCTCGATCCTTTCCAAAATCTCTCTCTCTCTCTCTCTCTCTCTCTCTCTCTCTCTAACGTTGTAATTCAGGAAACCTCCTCTAAATCATTTTTTCTAGCTTGTGGGAGGTTCTAGCACAATACACAACCTCGAGACCTTCTCTCACCGTGAGACCCTCTCTCAAACCTCACCAACATCTCTATCTTCTACCTTTTTTTTCTGCAAACACAAGATCTTTACCAATTTGTATGTACTCAAAAGAGATACATGACCCTACATTCTAAAAGGATTCAACAAATAGTATTATTTTAAATGTAATAACAAAAAAATTGAGTGCTACAAGAGTCAAGATGAAAATTTAGAGGTTAGATATATAATACAAAAGAATTGCATATTATGTATGTAAATGGCCCCATTTATTTTATTTCGTATCACAACAATATTAATNCTGCAAACACAAGATCTTTACCAATTTGTATGTACTCAAAAGAGATACATGACCCTACATTCTAAAAGAATTCAACAAATAGTATTATTTTAAATGTAATAACAAAAAAAATTGAGTGCTACACTGCTACAAGAGTCAAGATGAAAATTTAGAGGTTAGATATATAAATACAAAAGAATTGCATATTATGTATGTAAATGGCCCCATTTATTTTATTTCGTATCACAACTATATTAATAGCTTCCTTATTCCTTATCCATTATATTTATACAAAGATTTCGTATCCACGTTATTAAACCCTTTTCCAAACCACTGTGTGACCTTCCTTCAAGAAAACTCGGAAAATGATAATTAAATGCGTATTTCTCTTTTTCTTAGATTTCATCGCATTTGCCAATCGCCATTCTTTAGATATGCAGATGCTTATATATAAATGGCAACGAAAGGAATCTATAGATATAAAGTTGCTACTTACTGAATATCAATTCTCGACTAACGGTCCGTTTGGGACAGTTTATTTGGTGTGGTGACATTTTAAAAACGCACCTGACCTGTTTAGGTAAACTGCATTTTCGCAGCTTATGCGTTTTCAAAATGCCGAAAACAGTGTTTTCACACCGCGCCTATTTCTGGCAGGGGTCAGACTTTTCCAAAATAATAAAAAATTGTAATAGTCATCGCACCTAATTTATCATCAGATTATTCAATAAGCTGCAGTTGCCCCTAACAGACCTTAAATAAGACATCATATCTAGCAAACAAAAAATTAAAAAACAAAAATCTCGACTAAGAAAAATCATGTCTGATGCATGCTAAAAGATTTGTGGCAGTAGATTGATAAATTATCGTCTTATTGTTGCACAAGAATTCAACACACTTATATGAAAGCAACAATCAGTTGAGACACCAAAAGTTTTTACGTGTAGCTAAAGAGATCCACTATAAACTGGAGATTATATGTACATGTACGGTTTCTCGTCCTATATGTGGGAAAGAATTGCACAGTATTCCGAGACAATGTCGGAGTGCGGATGAACTTATCGTAAGAAGTGAGCAGTGATCTATGTTGATCAACGACGATCGACGAGTGATGGTCGGTGGCGGATGGCAACTGGTTGTCAGTGGTGTTTGATAATGAGGTGATGCTGGACTTATTCTCTCTTTAGGCTTCAAGGTTTAGTGTTCATGAGAGGGATGAAGCTCTATTTATAAAGTTTCGGATGCAGTTAATATATGAATATGAATCACTTTGATCCAACGGTTCGGAAAGCTTCCTTTAATCAGACGACGTTTAATGGACATTTGAGGGCTTAAATGATGTCAAAATTAAGCGATCTTNACAATCCAAATCCAACGAAGCTCGGATTTCTCATCTCAGATTCCAGCACTGTTAACACGTTTTGCAAATGTAACATGTGAGACAAAGAAGAAAAGCCAGTTACAAAGACCACCACCACGTCCCTCACTTCTATCCAGCTGCATCCTGGAGTCTTCTTCACTCCGTGCTCCCCCATTGCCTTCCTCACTTTNCAACATGTGAGACAAAGAAGAAAAGCCAGTTACAAAGACCACCACCATGTCCCTCACTTCTATCCAGCTGCATCCTGGAGTCTTCTTCACTCCGTGCTCCCCCATTGCCTTCCTCACTTTCTCCGCATCCTTCCACCGCCCACTAAAGCAGTATAAATTTGATAGCATCACATACCCAACCTCCTTCTCAGGCTCCATTCCCATCAGCTGCTCCGCTGCCTTCTCCCCAAGCCTCACATCTCCATGGACAGTGCTTCCACTAAGCAAAGTCTCACAGTATCCAACATGCTCCTTTTCAATAAAATTAAGCAAATTAGTTGCCTTAATTAAGTATCCGGCCCTCGAAAGCATGTCAACAACACAAGTCAAATGATTAGCATCTGGTGAAATCCCATGAACTGATTCCATATCTGATAGAAAGTCCATGCCTTGCTCAACAAGCCCTGAATGGCAACAAGCCATTAACAAACCAAGGAAAGTCAGTTTATCAGGAAGAACAGAAGAAGCTATCATGTCTTCAAATAAATTCAAAGCCGTTTGAGCCCAACCATGAGCTGCAAATCCAAATAACATCGCATTCCATGAAACCAAATCCTTTGCTTTCATCTCATCAAACACTTTGCTGGAACTTTTGATATCACCACATTTAGCATACATGTTCACCAAACCGTTGGCCACATAGACAAATTGTTCGAAGCCATGGCGGATGGCACAGCCATGAACCATTAATCCATTTCCTAGGACTGTCAATGTGGCGCAAGCATGGAGGACTGCGCCTAATGTGAACTGATCAGGTAAATGCAAGTTTCTTTGCATGTTTACGAAGTATAGAAGAGCTTCCTCTCCATGCCAGTTTCTTNGCATTTTGAAAACGCACCTGACCTGTTTAGGTAAACTGCATTTTGGCAGCTTATGCGTTTTCAAAATGCCGAAAACAGTGTTTTCACACCGCGTCTATTTCTGGCAGGGGTCAGACTTTTCCAAAATAATAAAAATTTGTAATAGTCATCGCACCTAACTTATCACCAGATTATTCAATAAGCTGCAGTTGCCCCTAACAAACCTTAAATAAGACATCATATCTAGCAAAAAAAAAATTAAAAAACAAAAATCTCGACTAAGAAAAATCATGTCTGATGCGTGCTAAAAGATTTGTGGCAGTAGATTGATAAATTATCGTCTTATTGTTGCACAAGAATTCAACACACTTATATGAAAGCAACAATCAGTTGAGACACCAAAAGTTTTTACGTGTAGCTAAAGAGATCCACTATAAACTGGAGATTATATGTACGGTTTCTCGTCCTATATGTGGGAAAGGATTGCACAGTATTCCGAGACAATGTCGGAGTGCGGATGAACTTATCGTAAGAAATGAGCGGTGATCTATGTTGATCAACGACGATCGACGAGTGATGGTCGGTGGCGGATGGCAACTGGTGGTCCGTGGTGTTTGATAATGAGGTGATGCTGGACTTATTCTCTCTTTAGGCTTCAAGGTTTAGTGTTCATGAGAGGGATGGAGCTCTATTTATAAAGTTTCGAATGCATTTAATATAGGAATATGAATCACTTTGATCCAACGGTTCGAAAAGCTTCCTTTAATCAGACGACGTTTAATGGACATTTGAGGGCTTAAATGATGTCAAAATTAAGCGATCTTAGACTTGTTGGATTAGTTTTACCTAGATACTTGATTCAATATAGCTCATTAGATTTGACATCCTTTTGACTTCCAAATATGCCTGAAAAAACTCTCAAAAGAAGTTTAATGTCTTAATTGAGGCTTGATTTGACTCAGATTTAACTAATTTTGGTATGTGATCAGTTTTATCATAGTTTTATTGAAATCATATTTCCAGATAACTTTTTATCAAAGTTTGAATGTTTCTTGCTCAAAATATTGCCACGAGATCCGTGTTATGCCACAAGTTTCGTGTTATGCCTCGAGATTCGTGTCTTATGATGGAGAATTATTAATATTGTACCAATTATTTTCTATTATTGGGCAAGACTTTATGCCTCGAGATTCGTGTCTATAGATACACACACACACACACACACACACACACACACACACACATCCATACATACATATATATATGTTATTTTGAACCACAATTATTGAACTAAAGTAAAAGGACACCTTTGTAATGTGGTATCGTTCACCTACCACATCTCACCTACCGCTCATCTACCTCCCACCTATCACTTTCTTGCTTCTATAAATAGGGAGGGTGTGAGGCTTAGGAGAGCAAGGGAATAGATCTTAAGCTATCACGAAGGAGAAGCAAGGGAAGAGATCTTAAGCTATCACGAAGAAGGAGCAAGGGAAGAGATCTTAAGCTACACAAAAGAGGAGAGAATAGCTAGAGAGGATGAGAGCATCTTGAGGCCTTGTATCAAGGTGTCGCTTGAGAGGAAGGCCATAGAAGAAAGATGAGGACTCATCTCTATGTATAAGCTATGTATTCTCCATTTCTTTTGCCTTAGTGAAATATTTGATTGATTCCCTCCCGTGG
>JXCR01070350.1:83440-125901 GCA_002079205.1 Phalaenopsis hybrid cultivar
TATATATATTAAGTAGTATTTAAAATAAATCTAATTGACTACAAGACTACAAAGATTTATAATCAATTAAAATATTGATTAAGAAAATAAAATAAAAATTATTAAATTAGATTCAAATGATGTTTTAATATAAATACTAATTTTTAAATCTTGCTCAAATCTTTATTGTCTTATGACTACATGATTAGGGTTGTTAAAATGACTCTTTGTTCATGAACAACTTGTATTCGACTCGTTAAGCAAACGATTAGAGCACGAATACACTTTTTGAGCTCGAAATATAAACGAGCCGAGCATGAGCTGAGCATGACTCGCTTGTGTTCAGCTCGTTTACACCCCTAATGGTATTAGAAAATTTAATTAATTATTTATTTGGCTAAGATCGTGTCATCTAAAAATGGGTGCAAACTGGCGGACATCAATCATCCTCCCTATTATCAGAGAATAAGAGGACATGATATTTGGTGAAAAAGTTCATGATGTGGGTGTTATGTAGCTTTAAATAAAAGATAAATATATTTGATGCATCTTTAATAAATCTCTATCATCTAACACGAATTTTGAGATAGATCTTGAGATAGCTTTGAGCAATAAATATTCAAATTTCGATAAACTCAACAAGAACTTCAATTTTAGCAAACTTATAATCAAACCGATTAGCTCGATAAGAAGAAATCAATGTTACCAAAATTAGTCAAATAAGAGGTAAATCAAGCTTAGGTCAACTAAATCACTCTTAGAAGTTTTCCAAACATATTTAAAAGATTAAATGAATGTCAAATCTAGTAAGCTTTTAATCTAATCGACTATCTCAACAAGACGAATCCAATCTCAAATATCTATCAAATGTTGTCCGATCGAAAGAAGTCCCCGGACCGTCCGGTCAAAGTGCTTCATATTCCTGTATTCACTGCACATAGAACACTATAAATAAAGTCTCATCCTTCTCGTGAGAGGGGTTTGGAGGATTGAGAGAGAACTGAAGTCCAACACCACCTCTGTCACCGTCAATCGTCGCTCTTCGCCATCAACCACCACCAACCGTAGTCAATCACCTCTGATCGTCGCCAACACCCATCGATCATCAACAACCACTGTCGATGGTTGTCGACCACTACTGACCGCCTTCGACAAACACTGATCGTCGTCGAGCACTACTATCACCATCAACCACCACCGACGTCTTCGATCGTTGACCACCGTTAATCAACACCAATCACCGTCAACCACCACCGATCGGAAGCCGTCAGTCGATATTATAACTTGGAAAACCTAATAACTCTTTTGTGTTTATGACAATAGACTTCTGTAATCGTTAATTTATAGTAAATTTTTAAATATGGGTCAGACCACCTGATTTTTTCCCTTTACGGGTTTTCCACACAAAAAGTACATAAGTCGTGACGATGACGATCGAGTTAGAAAGAACTTGAGTAGGAATGATCTCATATTGAATGAAAATTGATCACAACTCTAACAAAACGATAGTCAAAGACCCATCTTACATTAATCTTTGTAAAAAACTAAGTCAAGAGAAAAACTACTCATATTTCGCCTGTGACTGGTTGTCGGTCGTAGAAGAATCACAAGGTCCAAAACATAACAATCATGGACTTCCTCTACATTTGCTGTAGACAGGACTGAAATTTCTATAGCAGGAATCGAGCCAAACAATTCCTGAGAGAAGTTTCAAACCATGGAGCCTGAGAAACTCAACCAAGAGAGAAAAGGAAAAGGATAGAGGTAACGAAACATAAAGAAAGGCGAAAAAAACAAGGGCTCTCAATTACCGCGCAACTACATATATATCCATGAAGGGGCAGTATAGGAGAAGACGAAACACAACCGACAAGAAAGCCATGACGATATTACATGTTGCTCGGAGCAAAGCATATATTACCAAAAATAAAAATATATTTTATGTTATTTATGTACAAAAAGAGGGGGGTGTCACCCCAAAACCTTGGTTACAACCAAAAAGAGAAAACTTAACTAAGTGATTGCTTGCAGCTTCGTCTGAGACACACTAGCAATGAAGCCGTTCATACATAAACTCACCGCCTAGCTAGAAGAGGTTATTTTGACTACCCTTAAGCTGAGTACTGAGGGACTTTCTAACGATCGAAAGTTCCAAACATAGACGCGTCATTTCCCCATGATTGGCAAGCATCAGCGCCCCAGGTATGGTTTCTAGGATTTCGCTCGCATGTCATTCATGACCTTTAAAAGGGCGTCCCTTTTAGCAGATGACCCTCATCCGTCAAACATAATAGGAGTACAGTAAGGAAAAAACGTGAATTCCTAGGTAAGAAAGAAAGGAGAAGACTCAAACTGTCAACTTAGCCAAAAAAAATCTAAGAAAGTTCATTATTGCAAAATAATGACATTCAATTACTTCTTACATGTTTAAATAGATTTCCTTGTCCTTGTGTGTTTTGCAGTTTTCAAGAAGAAAGAGAAACATAAAACTAAATCTATATACAAAAAGTATGTTTGCACGAATCTCAAGGTAGAACAAATGGCTCAGAAAGATGACTCAATCATTTGACATTCCCGTTAAAGATCGGTGGATTAATGATGGCAAAGAAAGTGTTTGGATTGTTCGATCGTAAGAACGTGCCAGAGGATTTCCCAGTGGACGACGACCACCCTTAAGGCCGATTGGTAGATTATTGAGTTTAAAGTCAAATATCAATGGAGTTAAAGTCAGGCGAACGGTCAATGAGCTTCTCCTCAATCAACATCAATCCTTCAGTCTTATTATATTCAAATTTCTTTGTAAATTACATAAAAAAAATCCCTCTAAAAGTTAATGGTAAAGGAACAAACCAGTAATTTTATAAGTCTGAGGCACGTCTTTATAAATAGGGGGTCCATACCATAAGTACATGTGAGGTATTTTTGTATATAGATTTAGTTTTGTTTATATATAAGAAGCCCAATTCGCCCAACAAATAATTTACCAGACCACTCTAATGAACAAAACTCATCAAGCAAAGGCCACTTAAGACCCAAGATGAACCCACACCCCCTCACTCGGCACCCATTCATTCACCACAAACACCATATAAAATCCCGGCGGCGCCACCTTCCCCGTCGCCGGCGCCTCCACCCTCACNAATGACCCATGAACAATATTTTTTTACAGCCCTACGAGTCGTGTATGGAAAGCCTACGCATAATTGCTTTTATTTTAGATTATTTGGAAGACTTAATTAGGTTACACTTAGATTATATAAAATTACGAGAATTTATAACTTAAGTAACTTAATTATACACTCGGAATAACTTAAAATATATATGTAACTCTCGTACGAGTTTCCTCAAATATTTCTTGTGGGCGAGTGCTTATGAGCCTAAAGAGCCACCCGCTTCTCCCGCATTTTATGAGAATGAAAAAACCATTGATTGTTACGCATAACGAAGCCAGAGAATTAAGCATCTTAATCCATAAAAAGAACATCTGAACCAATTAAAAAAGAGCACACGGATCCCTAGTTTTTTCAAATCATTCCTTGCCGTTCGATCACGGTAGCAAACAAGACGGCCCGGCCCAACCCACAAAAGCCCGTTCCCTCACTTCTATATATACCCCTCGCAATCTTTCCCGCAGGAATGATCGTCACTGCGACTCAACGTACCCCATTTCATCTCAATCAATGGCTCGTACGAAGCAAACAGCACGCAAGTCTACCGGCGGCAAGGCTCCTCGGAAGCAGCTGGCCACCAAGGCAAGCTACTTCTCTATCCGCTTGCAATCTCGGTATTGATGTTTGATTTTATTTGGTTTCTAAAACTTTTTGTGGTTAATCGATGTCGATCAGGCTGCGAGGAAAACGATGCCGACAAGCGGAGGAATTAAGAGGCCCCATCGTTTCCGTCCTGGAACCGTCGCCCTCCGGTAAGTCTGATGTTTCTGCTTTAAATGTGTTAGAAAAGGTTCTTGAGGGATTTCTGATGTTGATTTCAATGGGTGGGGGGATTTTAGTGAGATTCGTAAGTACCAAAAGTCCACGGAACTTTTGATCCGCAAGCTGCCGTTTCAGAGGCTGGTGCGCGAGATTGCTCAGGATTTCAAGCCGGAGCTGCGATTTCAGAGCCATGCCGTTTTGGCCCTTCAGGAAGCAGCAGAGGCGTATCTCGTAGGGCTATTTGAAGATACTAATCTCTGCGCCATTCATGCCAGGCGCGTCACCATCATGCCCAAGGACGTTCAACTTGCTCGTCGTATTAGAGGCGAGCGTGCATAGGAATTTCTTTCTTCAGTCCTAGTTTCTTTTTTTTTTTCTTGTTGGATTGTTCATTTTTGTTGGCCTTTCATTCTTTGCCGTCAATTCGGGGAATGAATTCGAACGNTTAGTTTCTTTTTTTTGTTTCTTGTTGGATTGTTCATTTTTGTTGGTCTTTCATTCTTTGCCGTCAATTCGGGGAATGAATTCGAATGCTGTTCTTCGTCGTTGGTATATAGGTTGGCGGTATTCTTGCAACGATGATGCCAATGTGGGAATACCCGTTATTTGATTTTGTCGCCGTAGTTCTATCTGTCTTTTCTGCCATTCTAGTCAATTTGTTTTACGAGTTTAGGGTGAAGTGATGTTTTTAAGGGATTGATAGAAAATTGATGCTTTGAGGGGAAATTATGGGGACAAGGAATGTATNGTAGTTTCTTTTTTTTCTTTTCTTGTTGGATTGTTCATTTTTGTTGGCCTTTCATTCTTTGCCGTCAATTCGGGGAATGAATTCGAACGCTGTTCTTCGTTGTTGGTATATAGGTTGGCGGTATTCTTGCGACGATGATGACAATGTGGGAATACCCGTTATTTGATTTTGTCGCCGTAGTTCTATTTGTGTCTTTTCTGCCATTCTAGTCCATCTGTTTTACGAGTTTAGGGTGGAGTGATGTTTTTAAGGGATTGATAGAAAATTGATGCTTTGAGGGTAAATTATGGGGACAAGGAATGTATAGGAATTCGTATTATTCTACGAAATTGATATCTGTTGAAGGGAGGACGGGTAACAATGTCTTGCAGAAAATTTTTCTTTGAAAAAATTAGGGGAACAAAACTGACCAAAATAATCTAATTGAATTCATGGTTGGTTGGCTTATATTTATTTTTAATTGGTTATGGTATTTTGGGCTGTCAAAACGGCTCGTTGTTCGTGAACAGCTCGTATTCGACACGTTAAGAAGCTTGTGTTCGGCTTGTTAATTTCGTTCGATAAGTTAACGAGCCGAACACGAACTAAGATGTGTTCGTTCGTGTTCNTGGGTAACAATGTCTTGCAAAAAAATTTTCTTTGAAAAAATTCGGGGAACAAAACTGACCAAAATAATCTAATTGAATTCATGGTTGGTTGGCTTATATTTATTTTTAATTAGTTATGGTATTAGAAAATTTAATTAATTATTTATTTGGTTAAGATCGTGTCATCTAAAAATGGGTGTAAACTTGCGGACATCAATCATCCTTTCTATTATATGAGAAATTATTGCATACGAACACCGCATGCATCTCTGCATGCGGTGTTTGATCCTGACCGTAGATCACGGTGATCTACGGTCAGGATTATTTCTGTTTTTTTAAAAATTTTTAGGTGGGGCCCACCGAAATATATCATGACTGTAAATTAGGTGATTTGCGGTCAAGATCGGACACCGCATGAAAGCTGCGTGCGGTGTCCGATACGTATGGAATAATTTTTCCTATTATACATAGAATAAGAAGACATGATATTTGGTGAAAAAGTTCATGATCTGGGTGTTAGGCACCTTTAAATAAATGATAAATAAATATATTTGATGCATCTTTAATAAATCTTTGTCATGTAATACAAATTTCGAGGCATGATATGGATCTTGAGATGACTTTGAGCAATAAATATTCAAATTTCGATAAAAACTCAACAAAAACTTCAATTTTAGCAAATTTATAATCAAACCAATTAGCTCGATAAAAAGAACTCAATGTTACCAAAATTAGTCAAATAAGAGGTAAATCAAGCTTAGATCAACTAAACCACTCTTAGAAGTTTTCCAGACATAATTAAAAGATTAAATGAATGTCAAATCTAGTAAGCTTTTAATCTAATCGGCCATCTCAACAAGATGAATCTAATCTTAAATATCTATCAAATGTTGTCCGATCGAAAGAAGTCTACGAACTGTCCGATCAAAGTGCTTCATATTCTTGTATTCACTGCACATAGA
The DNA here is from genome assembly GCA_002079205.1 of Phalaenopsis hybrid cultivar. NCBI lineage: Eukaryota > Viridiplantae > Streptophyta > Magnoliopsida > Asparagales > Orchidaceae > Phalaenopsis > Phalaenopsis hybrid cultivar. Next base: position 89,649 of record JXCR01070350.1, read on the forward strand.
ACACTATAAATAATGTCTCATCCCTCTCATGAGAGGGGGTTGGAGGATTGAGAGAGAATTTAAAGCTTTGAGAAGAAGCTGAAGTCCAACACTACCTCTATCACCGTCAATCGTCGCTCTCCGCCATCAACCACCACCAACCGTAGTCAATCACCTCTGATCGTCGCCTACACCCATCGATCATCAACAACCACCGTCGATGGTCGTCGACAAACACCGATCGTCATCGAGCACTACTGTCACCATCAACCACCACCGACGTTTTCGACCGTTGACCACCGTTAACCAACACCAATCACCGTCAACCACCAATGATCGGAAGTCGTCAGTTGACGTTGTAACTTGGAAAACCTAGTAACTCTTTTGCGTCTATGACAAGAGACTTCTGTAATTGTTAATTTATGGTAGATTTTTACATATGAGTTAGACCCCCTGATTTTTTCCCTTTACGGGTTGTCCATATAAAAAGTACGTAAGTCATGACGATGACGATCGAGTTAGAAAGAACTTGAGCAGGAATGATCCCATATTGAATGAAAATTGATCACAACTCTAACAAAACGATAGTCGAAGACCCATCTTACATTGATCTTTGTAAAAAAACTAAGTCAAGAGAAAAACTACTTGTATTCCGCTCGTGACTAGTTGCCGGTCGCAAAAGAATCACAAGTTCCAGAACGTAACAATCATGGACCTCTCTACATTCGCTGCAGTCAGGACTTAAATTTCTATAGCAGGAATCGAGCCAAATAATTCCCGAGAGAAGTTTCAAACCATGGAGCCCGAGAAACTCAACCAAGAGAAAGAAAAGGAAAAGAATAGAGGTAACGAAACCTAAAGAAAGGTGAAAAAAACAAGGGCCTCAATTACCGCACAACTACATATATATCCATGAAAGGGCAGTATAGGGGAAGACGAAACACAACCGACAAGAAAGCCGTGATGATATTACATGTTGCCCGGAGCAAAGTATATATTACCAAAAACAAAAATATATTTTATGTTATTTATGTACAAAAAGAGGGGGGTGTCACCCCAAAACCTTCGTTACAACCAAAAAGAGAAAACTTAACTAAGTGATTGTCTGCAGCTTCGTCCGAGACACACTAGACGATAAAGCCGTTCATAAATAAACTCGCCGTCTAGCTAGAAGAGGTTATTTTGACTACCCAGAGGCTGAGTACCGAGGTACTTTTTAATGATCGACAGTTCCAAACATAGACATGCCATTTCCACATGATTGGCAAGCATCTATGCCCCGAGTATAGTTTTCGGGATTTCGCTCGCATGTCACTCATGACCTTGAAAAGGGCATCCCTTTTAGCAGATGACCCTCTTCCGTCAGACATAGTAGGAGTACAGAGAGGAAAAGACGCTAATTCCTAGGTAAGAAAGAAAGGAGAAGACACAAACTGTTCATATTCCATGACTTATTTATAGCAATTTGGACAAAAAAAATCTAAGTTCATTATTAAAAAATAATGACATTCAATTACTTCTTACATGTTTAAATAGATTTCTTATCCTTGTGTGTTTTGCAACTTCCAAGAAGCAAGAGAATCATAAAACTAAATTTATACACAAAAAATATGTTTACACGAATCTCAAGGTAGAACGAATGGCTCAGAAGGATGACTCAATCACTCGACATTCATGTTAAAGATCGGTGGATTAATGCTGACAAAGAAAGTGTTTGGATTGATCGATTGTAAGGAAGTGCCAAAGGATTTCCCAGTGGATAACGATCACCCTTAAGGCCGATTGGTAGATTATTGAGTTTAAAGTCAAATATCAATGGAGTTAAAGTCAGGCGAACGGTCAACGAGCTTCTCCTCAATCAATATCAATCTGTTAGTCTTATTATATTCAAATTTCTTTGTAATTACGTAGAAAAAACCCCTCTAAAAGTTAATGATAATGGAACACACCGGTAATTTTGTAAGTCATAGACACATCTTTATAAATTGGGGATCCATACCATAAATAAATGTGAGATATTTTTGTGATTATCTACATCACACTCTTACTTGGCTCTGTCTCACAACGTTCTATACTTATGCGTGTTTCCCGAACACCCTTGAATTCAACAAAATGGTTAATCTAAAGCTACACTAAATTGCTTTTGTTACTGTAAATATTGGCAACATTTTCATCAATAACCAAAGATTAAATAAAAGGATCATTTGGTTGCCCTATAATGGATTAAAGAAACTTATACAAATTTCTATTATAGCTAAACACGTAAATATAATATGTAAAAAAAAAAACAACAACAACATCGTCAATTTTGTTTTGTGAAAATCAATAATCTTTTAGTACGAGAAAACCAGTTTTTAGCATCTGATAAAATCTTATTTTTTATACACAACACTTCTTTCAATTTACAAAAAATAAAAATAAAAAACAATGATTTGTATATAGTTTTCTTACATTCCTGATTCAACTTTGAGTCAGAGCTCCAGATTCAATTTTATTTCAGTTCTCCGAACTCTGATTGCAGCTTATATATGTATATATATATACATAAGAAGCCCAATTCGCCCAAGAAATAATTTAACAGACCACTCTAATGAACGGAACTCATCAAGCAAAAGCCACTTAAGATCCTAGATGAACCCACACCCCCTCACTCGGCACCCCTTCATTCACCACAAACACCATATAAAATCCCGGCGGCGCCACCTTCCCCGTCGCCGGCGCCTCCACACTCACCTCATAATACCCCTCCCCCTTCATCGCCGCCCTGCTCTTCAACACAATCAATCTCTGATTCATCGAAAACGAATGCGTGGCAAAAGCCGGCGCCACCATCGTCACCCTCACCCCACCCATCCCCCTCAACTCCCCCACACTAAACCTCACCCCGAACTCCTCCCCATACCTCACCCCAAAATCCTCCCTTCCATCCCAATCTATTTCCGGGCGATATTTGCTCGCCGCCGGCAACAGATACTCCGGCGAGAAAGCCTCCAGGCTAAGCTCCGTCGGGTACTGCACGCCGGCGAACTCATACCTCACGTGCGGGTTGCTCCCACCCACCAGCACCCGCCCGTCGCGCAGCAGCACGGCCGAAGAGTGATAAAGCCGAGGGACCACCGATTCACTCTGGGCCACAAATCGTGACCCGGCCGGCATTTCGGGCCGGTAAATAATCGGCCCAAGAACCGGTTCGCGGCCCAGCTCCCACCCGGCGGTCCCCGCCCCCGCGCCGTTGATGATGAGAACATCGGAACCGGTGGGGAGGAGAATCATATCCCCCATCACCCTCGCCGCCGGCATCTCCTCCATTTCCCACGTCGGGGATGGATCGGTGATCTTGATTCTCCCGCACGTGCTCAGGGCTTTGAGGAACGTGCCGTTGCGGGAGGCCTGGACATAGGAACCCTTGGGAGCGCCGCCGCAGATGAGGACTTGGGCTTCCGTTGCGGAGGGGTTTAAGGGGAGGAGGACGGAGGAGGCGGAGCTGGGGTAGTTTCGGGGGTGAGAGCCGGGGATGGAGGGGTAAGATCGGAGGATTTTGTTGGATTTGTAGTCCAGAAGAATGGCGCGGTTGTTGGAGAAGATGAAGAGGTTTCCGTCGACGTTGAGGTGGAGGAAAGGGTAAAGATTGTTCTCTTCGGGATCGGAGGTTTGTAGGAGGAAAGGGAGGGAGAAGAAGGAGGGGGAGGTGGAGTACTTTGGGTAGAATTCGTAGTTGTATTGACGCCGGCCGCCGACGATGATGGCGCGCCCGTCGGGGAGGATTTGGCTTGTGGCGTACCTGNAGGCCTGGAGATAGGAACCCTTGGGAGCGCCGCCGCAGATGAGGACTTGGGCTTCTGTTGCGGAGGAGTTTAAGGGGAGGAGGACGGAGGAGGCGGAGCTGGGGTAGTTTCGGGGGTCGGAGCCTGGGATGGAGGGGTAAGATCGGAGGATTTTGTTGGATTTGTAGTCCAGAAGAATGGCGCGGTTGTTGGAGAAGATGAAGAGGTTTCCGTCGACGTTGAGGTGGAGGAAAGGGTAGAGATTGTTCTCTTCGGGGTCGGAGGTTTGGAGGAGGAAAGGGAGGGTGAAGAAAGAGGGGGAGGTGGAGTACTTCGGGTAGAATTCGTAGTTGTATTGTCGGCGGCCGCCGACGATGATGGCGCGGCCGTCGGGAAGGATTTGGCTTGTGGAGTACCTGCTGGAGATCAGTTTGAGGTGAAGGAGTATTTTTGAGCTTTGGGAAATTTACATATATTCCGCACATTTCTTATCTATCTGCTAAAACCTAAAGTTTGATATTTAAATTTGAGCTTCTGGATGTCATAAACCCTATGCACCCTATGCAGGATAAGATGTATTTCATTTTTAAAGTGATAGTGGTATTTTTGATGTGATTATGCATGTAAATATGAAGGGATACATGAGAATTGTGTGGGTATGCATGTAAATGCTCATGCTTTCTTTTTTTCTTTGAATAAAAATTTAATCTTTATACTAAAATATTTTAATTTTTCATGTGATTTTAAAGATGTGTGTGTCATGCATGTAAATATGAATGTTCAGGTGATAGATATGTAAGATACATAAAAATTGTGTGGTATGGATGTAAATGCCCCTGTTTCCTTCTCTCTTTAAATAAAAATTTAATCTTTATACTAAAATTTTTTTATTTTTCAAAATAAGTATATTTTGTAAATTTTGAAAAAAACACTCAATATAATTTAACTATTGATTAATTTAAATTAAGGCTAAGAAATCGTTATTTGGGCNAAATAAAAATTTAATCTTTATACTAAAATATTTTTATTTTTCAAAATAAGTATATTTTGTAAAATTTGAAAAAAACACTCAATATAATTTAACTATTGATTAATTTAAATTAAGGCTAAGAAATCGTTATTTGGGCATCTCTCAAACATCAATTTCTTTTTTAATATATATATATATATATACACACACTCACACACACACACAAAATATACTCAAAATAAATTAAAATTTAACTTCATATTTAAATTATTAAAAATGCTTAAAAATTATATTTAATATGCAACATTAACCGATTTTGTTATTATCATAATTATTCTATCTATTTATTATTTTATTATAACACTAATTTGAATATAAATTTTTTTCTCTTTCATAATAAATTAATTTAAAATTTAAAATTAACTGGCTCGTGAACAGATTTAACAGGCCGTAAATTAGTCAATATAACACTAATTTGAATATAAAATTTAACCGGCTCGTGAACAGATTTAGTTTAGAGCTCCATTTTAAATTCGATTAATTAATTATTTGATTATTTAAGCTCAAACTCAAAACAAGAGCAAATGTTTAAACCCCTACTTCTCAGCGTACCATCGTCGAACGGCGAGCTCAGCTGGCTTCTCTACCCAATCACACCCCCCATCACCACACGGCTGAAAAACCCGAACGGTCCGGTCCCCATCATTAAACCCTCCGGTCTGGATCAACCGGCCGTCTTCAGCCACGGTGCCGGAGGAGCACCAGGGGTCTGTGAGCACCTTGAGCGGCCGGAAAGAGTTTCCGGCGACGTCGTACTCGACGGAGTGCGCCGTACAATCGTGCTTGAGAGCAATGTCATTGGGGTCGTCGCGGCATTCTCCGGCGGGCAGAGAGAGGTTGGACCGGCCGAAATCAGTCCGGTCGAAGATGATGACTCGGTCGTTGTGAAGCAGCTGCATGTGCATGGCCGACACTCCGATGCTCGGCTCAATAATATTCCATTGGCCTCCGGAGAGGTGGGAAGCGGCGGCGGCGGCGAGGTGGTGGGAGAGGGAGAGGAAAATGAGGAGGAGTGTGGAGGGGTTCATTTTTTTTGGTCGGGATTGGGGTTCGGTTTGCTTTAGTTATAGAGTAAGCGGCATGAAGGAGAGGAGAGAGAGAGAGAGAGAGAGAGAAAGAGGTGGTTTTAAAGCGGGTTTTGCATTTTTGGGCTGACGAGTGATGATGGAGCAACTCACCATATTAAGAGAAATTATTGTATATGGAATGAATTTCTGCATGTGGTGTCCGATCAAAAACATAGATCACGGTGATTTACAGTCAGAATTATTTTATTTTTTTAAAAAAAATTTTAGGTGGGGCCCACCAAAATACATCATGACCGTAAGTCAGGATCGAACACCGAACGCAAGATGCGTGCGGCGTCCGATCCGTATGGGATAATTTTTTCCGATACTAAGGGGGTGTAGTTTATTTAGAATTTAGTAAATTTTATAAATCTTAATTTATGAAATTTTAGAGGAGTTAATTGTGAAAATTGTTTGAAAAGATGTTTGGGGAGCTTAATAGGATTTATATTTCCCCAAGTTTTAGCTTCTTTAAATTCCGTAAATTGTTCTTCTGACTAGATTTGTTAAATATCAAATTTAAGACAAAACGAAGCAAAAATAAGATTTAAGATTTTGTAGGATGTATTAATGTTTTCTTTTTGTCATTTGAAAGGATCTTGTATATGTTACGCATTTATGCTTAAAACCGGCTACCTAACAACCATTAAAACTAGAAAAAATAATACATCTAGAGTCCGATCACAATGCATCATATGTACAGACTGAGCCCATTGAATACAAAAAACTAAATACCTTAATACATGACAAATTAAACCATACACTTGACTCACTGTGATTGGAGTTTTGATGCAAATTTTGCATCATGACTCCGAATGCAATACTTTTTTCTAAATCTAAGATGTCATTCACATGCGTAACACATGAGCCAACACTTAAATTTTACATATGTCAAAATTGTGGCATCTCATTAAAAATACTATTATCATTAATGTTTTAAAGATAAAATACTGAATAATTATGAGTTTAAATATATATCTTTAGGTGTTAGAAATTTAAAGGCATAATTCTATTTTTTCCTCCAAAAAATCAAAAGGTACGTCAAATTAATCGTATTATTTTATCTATTGACTTAATTTGCCCTTAGAGATATAATCTGACATCATGCAGTTTAGATAATGTTTTATTGCACAGGTTTCATCTTCATTAATGTGACGAAAAATGGACACTTGATATGACCCAAGTTTCAATATATTGACAATACCCGTTTTGGTTGAGTGTAAAATGCAAATACAATGCATGCGTGTTGGACGACTCTCAAGCATTCATACTTAAACGACATATGATTGATATGAATTTTTAAATACTTTTTTATTAATTGCATATATATATAAAATGATAGTTTATTAATAAGAAAATATAATTATTAGGCTAATAAGAAAATATTCTTAAGAAAATATAATTATTAATTAAGATAATTTAGATTTCAAGCAATCAACTGAAGCATTAATTAGGCTAATTTGCTACAAACATAGCATTGCTCAAATTTTAGATACTAGTACAAATTTAAATTTGTTGATAATTATGTAAAATTGAATTTCAAAAGTCAATGTTTCGATGATATATTTTCAAAAATACTGTCTCCATGATATGTAGCATAAAATTCAATGTTTCATCAAATTAATGACTTGAAAGACTTTTCTTCAACTACTCTTTCGGAATGATGGCATTACTTCGCCAAATTTTTCTGTCTAGAATCCGGACGTGCGGACAACGGTCGCGATGTCACGGAGGATCGTGCCTCTGCTGTATCGCTGCATCGGGACCGTTGTCGGCGTCCAAACTCCGAACAGAAAAATCGCTCCATTACTTCAAGGTTTAGATATGTTGGTCTCACATGTGAATATGCAGGCTGATATTTAAAAAAAATTAAAACAACAGAGCCCAACAATCACAAGTCATAGCAGCAACAATCATTTTCAACAGTTTCGCCAGGAAATAATTGTAATTTATTACAGATATAACCCGCAAAGATTTATAAATGGTGCCTTTTCTAATTTCCTGCAATAAAAATAGATAGAAATCAATAATGCATGCTTTAGAGGTGGGGTGATGAGCCACACGTAAAAGCAAACTTACAAAACATTTAAAATTATTTGAAATAAAAATTGAATATGAAATGATGATATTTCAAGCCAAATTTACGTCTAAATCTGTCGTTTAATTACAATTATTAATAGAAAAAGAGAAATAGAAGACAAAAATTAGCAACATAATAACCATGTAGTTTCGAAATATTACTTATAATTCGAGTAAAAACACTAAAATCCATTCATAAGTAATTCTTAGACAGAAATAGGGCTGGAAATGAGCCGACCTTGAGTGAATTGAGCCTCAGCTTGTGTTTGGCTCGTGTTCGAAATGACTGGTGTTCAAAATGGCTCGTGAACAATGTGTTCGTGTTCGACTCGAAATAGACTCAGTTGAATATAAAATGTCGCAGAATTGCACCAATAATACCACGGACGACAGAATAACACTTATGTAACAACGCAATAACACCAATGTAACACCCAAATAGTGCGGTTCGTTATTCCATGATGTTATTGGTGTTATTCAGCAGTATAACACCGCAGAATAACACTGATAACACCAATAACACTGCAGAATAACACCGTGGACGGAAGAATAATACCGATAACACCACAAAGTTACTCGGTGTTATTCCACGGTATTATTGTTGTTATCAGTGTTATTTCACAGTGTTACACCGTGGAATAACACCAATAACACCGCGGAAGGAGGAAAACCGCCGATAACACAGCAGATGTTACTCAAGTGTTACTCGGGTGTTATTCCGCGATTACACTGCGAAATAACACTAATAACACCGCAAAATATTGAGTATATTTATATTTTTATTTATTTATTTATTTCTTTACAAACCAATTTGAGCCGAACATGAGCGAACAAATATTTGCTCCTGTTTTTGCTCGTGTTCGGCTTATTAAGCCTAACGAACCAGCTAAACACAAGTTGTTCACGAACAACAAGCCGTCTTAACAGCCCTAGACAGAATATGAAGGTTGTAAAAAAAATTCATCAGCTGCAAGTAATTTCTCATTGTAGCACTAAGAAAATAAAATAATAATAATAATATAAAAAAAAAACTTCGCTGACGGTGATTGAACAAGACAACACGTGAAACCGTCTAACTTGATGGCTGGCAAGACGTNGTTTGAAGTGAAGGAGTATTTTTGAGATTTGGGAAATTTACATATATACCGCACATTTCTCATCTATCTTCCAAAACCTAAAGTTTGATATTTAAATTTGAGCTCCTGGATGTCATAAACCCTATGCAGGATAAGATGTATTTCATTTTTAAAGTGATGGTGGTATTTTTTATGTGATTTTAAAGATTTGAGTGGTATGCATGTAAATATGAAGAGATACATGAGAATTGTGTGGGTATGGATGTAAATGCTCATGCTTTTTTTTTTCTTTGAATAAAAATTTAATCTTTATACTAAAATATTTTAATTTTCATGTGATTTTAAAGATGTGAGTGTCATGCATGTAAATATGAATGTTCAGGTGATAGATATGTAAGATACATAAAAATTGTGTGGTATGGATGTAAATGCCCCTGTTTCCTTCTTTCTTTAAATAAAAATTTAATCTTTATACTAAAATATTTTGAAAATTTTGAAAAAAACACTCAATATAATTTAGATTAAGGCTGAGAAATTATTATTTGGGCATCTGTCAAACATCAATTTCCTTTTTATTATATATATATACGCACACGCACTCACACACACACGAAATATACTTAAAATAAATTAAAATTTAACTTCATATTTAAATTATTAAAATTGCTTAAATCATATTTAATATGCAACATTAAGTGATTTTGTTATTTTCACAATTATTTTACTTATTTATTATTTTATTATAACACTAACTTGAATATAATTTATTTTCTCTTTCAGAATAAATAGACTGGCTAGTGAGCAGATTTAGTTTAGAACTCAATTTTAAATTCGATTAATTAATTAATTGATTAATTAATTAAGCTCAAACTCAAAACAAGAGCAAATGTTTAAACCCCTACTTCTCAGCGTACCATCGTCTAACGGCGAGCTCAGCTGGCTTCTCCACCCAATCACACCCCCCATCACCACACGGCTGAAAAACCCGAACGGTCCGGTCCCCATCATTAAACCCTCCGGTCTGGATCAACCGGCCGTCTTCAGCCACGGTGCCGGAGGAGCACCAAGGGTCTGTGAGCACCTTGAGCGGCCGGAAAGAGTTTCCGGCGACGTCGTACTCGACGGAGTGCGCCGTGCAATCGTGCTTGAGAGCAATGTCATTGGGGTCGTCGCGGCATTCTCCGGCGGGCAGAGAGAGGTTGGACCGGCCGAAATCAGTCCGGTCGAAGATGATGACTCGGTCGTTGTGAAGCAGCTGCATGTGCATGGCCGACACTCCGATGCTCGGCTCAATAATATTCCATTGGCCTCCGGCGAGGTGGGAAGCGGCGGCGGTGGCGGCGGCGAGGTTGTGGGAGAGGGAGAGGAAGATGAGGAGGAGTGTGGAGGGGTTCATTTTTTTCGGTCGGGATTGGGGTTCGGATTGCTTTAGTTATAGTGTAAGCTGCATGAAGGAGAGGAGAGAGAGAGAGAGAGAGAGAGAGAGAGAGAGAGAGAGGTTGTTTTAAAGCGGGTTTTGCATTTTTGGGCTGACGATGGAGCAACTCACGATACCAAGGGGGCGTAGTTTAAATAGAATTAAGTAAATTTTATAAATTTGAATTTATTAAATTTTAGAGGGGTTAAATTGTGAAAATTGTTTGAAAAGCTTTTTGAGGAGTTTAATATGATTTATCTTCTCCCACGTTTTAGCTTCTTTAAATTCCGTAAATTCTTCTGATGAGATTTATTAAATATCAAATTTAAGGCAAAACGGAGCAAAAATGAGATTTAAGAATTTGTAGGATGTATTAATGTTTTTTTTTTCATCGTTTGAAAGGACCTTGTATATGTTACGCATAAATCATGCTTAAAACCGGCTACCAAACAACCATTAAAACTAGAAAAAAATATAACATCTGGAGTCCGATCACAATGCACCATATGTACAGACTGGCCCCATTGAATACAAAAAACTAAATAGTTTAATGCATGATAAATTAAACTGTACACTTGACTCACTATAATTGGAGTTTTGATACAAATTTTGCATCATGACTCCAGATGTAATACTTTTTTTCTAAATCTAAAGTGTCATTCACATACGTAACACATGAGCCAACACTTAAATTTTACATATAACTCAAAATTATGGCATCTCATTAAAAATACTATTATCATTAATGTTTTAAAGGCAAAATACTGAATAATTATGAATTTAAATATATATCTTTAGGTGTTAGAAATTTAAAGGCATAATTCTATTTTTTTTTTTCCTTCAAAAAATCAAAAGTTATGTCAAATTAATCGTATTGTTTTATCTATTGACTTAATTTGCGCTTAGAGATATAATCTGGCATCATGCAATTTAGATAATGTTCTATTGCACAGGTTTCATCTTCATTAATGTGACGAAAAATGGACACTGGCTATGACCCAAGTTTCAATATATTGAAAACACCCGTTTTGGTTGAGTGTAAAATGCAAATACAATGCATGCGTGTAGGACGACTCTCAAGCATTCATACTTAAATGACATATGATTGATATGAATATTTAAGTATTTTTTATTAATTGCATATATATAGATAGAAAATAATAGTTTATTAGTAAGAAAAAATAAATATTAGGCTAATAAGAAAATATAATTATTAATTAAGATAATTTAGATTTCAAGCAACCAACTGCAGCATTAATTAGGCTAATTTGCTACAAACATATCATAGCTCAAATTTTAGATATTAGTACAAATTCAGAATTGTTGATAAATATGCAAAAAATGAATTTCAAAAGTCAATGTTTCGATGATATATTTTCAAAAATACTGTCTCCATGATATGTAGCATAAAATTCAATGTTTCATCAAATTAATGACTTGAAAGACTTTTCTTCAACTACTCTTTGGGAATGATGGCATTACTTCGCCAAATTTTTTTGTCTGGAATCCGGACGTGCGGACAACGGTCGCGATTCCATGGAGAGGGTCAGGCCTCTGCTGTATCGCTGCATCGCGACCGTTGTCCACACTTCCGGACTCACGACAGAAAAATCGCTCCATTACTTCAAGGTTTAGATATGTTGGTCTCACAGGTGAAAATGCAGGCTGATATTTAAAAAAAAAAATAAAACAACAGAGCCCAACAATCACAAGTCACAACAGCAACAATCATTCTCAACAGTTTCGCCAGGAAATAATTGTAATTTATTACAGATATAACCCGCAAAGAATTATAAATGGCGCCTTTTCTAATTTCCTGCAATAAAAATAGAATTCAATAATGCATGCTTTAGAGGTGGGGTGATGAGCTACACGTAAAAGCAAGCTTACAAAACATTTAAAATTATTTCAAATAAAACTTGAATATGAAATGATGATATTTCAAGCCAAATTTAAGTCTAAATCTGTCGTTTAATTACTATTATTAATAGAAAAAAGAGAAATAGAAGACAAAAATTAGCAACATAATAACCATGTAGTTTCGAAATATTACTTATAATTCGAGTAAAAACACTAAAATCCATTCATAAGTAATTCTTAGACAGAAATAGGGCTGGAAATGAGCCGAGCTTGAGTGAATTGAGCCTCAGCTTGTGTTCGGCTAGTTCCAATTTGGCTCGTGCTCGAAATGACTCGTGAACAATTTGTTCGTGTTTGGCTCGAAATAGACTCAGTAGAATATAAAATGTCGTGGAATCGCACCAATAATACCACGGACGACAGAATAACACCGATAACACAACGATAACACCTATGTAACACCGCAATAACACCTAAGTAACACCCAAATAGCGCGAGTTGTTATTCCACAATGTTATTGGTGTTATTCAACGATATAACATTGCAGAATAACACTGATAACGCCAATAACACCGTAGAATAACACCGTGGACGGAAGAATAATACCGATAACATAGCAAAGTTACTCGGTGTTATTCCACGGTATTGTTGTTGTTATCAATGTTATTTCGTTGTGTTACATCGCGGAATAACACCAATAACATCACGGAAGGAGGAATAATACTGATAACACAACAGGGTATTACTTGGGTGTTATTTCTCGGTTACACGGCGAAATAACACCGCAAAATATTAAGTATATTTACATTTTTATTTATTTATTAATTTATTTATTTCTTTTCAAGCCAATTTGAGTGGAACACGAGCGAACAAATATTTGCTCGTGTTCGGCTTGTTAAGCCTAACGAATGAGTCGAACAAAAGTTGTTCACGAACAAAGAGCCGCCTTAACAGCCCTAGAAAGAATATGAAGGTTGTAAAAGAAATTCATCAGCTGCAAGTAATTTCTCATAGTGGCAGGAAGAAAATAAAAAAAATAATAAAAAAAAAAACTTCGCTGACGGGGATTGAATAAGACTACACGTGAAACCGTCTAACTTGATGGCTGGCAAGACGTGCAAAATTAAATTTCTATAACATGCAGAAAACTACGCAACTCACATAATAACGAAGAATGCTACCAAGAGATAACTAGTTCAGCAACACATTTCTATGTAAAGTTATATTCATTTGTATAAATATATTAGAAAACATACGAGCTTTTAAGAAATGGAAATTTGATAGGAGGAGAGAAGGTAACTGTAAAACGGCTTTCAAAGTAGCATAAAAAAGATTTACGACTGAGTTGGAAAATTGATTTGGACCCCAAACTGTTTGTTAGAAAAAGAAACAGCTGTTGCTTTCTCTATTATAGATGCTAAAGTGCAGTTAATCAGCTGCCTTTTACCTGCTCCCACACGCTATATAATTCATATGTAATTATATATCCAACATATAAACTTTAATTTTTACATTCATACTACTCAAATATTTCACATCACATCAAAAATATCACAATTCTAACTAATATATTATATATAATATATATATATATATATATATATATATATATATATATATATATATATATATATATATATATNAGATGCTGTTTATAATTCTATGCATATTACTACTGGGTTAAAACGATGTGTTGTGAATGAGGAATCTTATATGTTGCGGCACCGGAGATTAGGACACATCTCCATTAAGAGAATTAAAAGATTGGTAAATGAAGGGGTACTTAGTACTTTGGATTTTGTTGACTTTGAGACTTGTATAGATTGCATAAAGGGTAAGCAAACTAATAAGTCTAAAAAAGGTGCCAAGGGGAGCACAAACCTATTGGAGATTGTACATACAGATATTTGTTGTCCAGACATGGATATAGTTAGTCCAAAATACTTTGTCACATTCACAGATGATTATTCACGATATATGTATCTCTACATACTTCGTTCTAAGGATGAAGCTTTGGATGCCTTTAAAATCTTTAAGGTTGAAGTGAAGAATCAATGTGGAAAGCAAATTAAAATCGTGAGGTCAGATAAAGATGGAGAGTACTATGGAAGATACATAGAGAGTAGACAAGCACCTGGTCCATTTGTGAAGTTTCTTCAAGAACATGGGATTGTTGCCCAACACACTATGCTCAGTTNAAAAATCCAGATACAATGTGTGGGAGGGCCCAAGCATGGCACCTTGCTTACACAAAAACTACAAGTGGTTCCAAAACTAGAAAATACAGAAAAGTAAGAAAAAGCCTAAAAGTGCTGAAATACAAAATATCAGGTGGCTAGAGAGCGATCCAATTTGGTCTTTCCTCTGCCTCTAGTTCTAGAAAATGAGCAAGTTAATAAGTTGGTAAGATGATTGAATATATATATATAAATTGAAGCTTAGGTGTTAGATATGTAAATGAATAAGAATTGAGTGGTGTATGTATGTAAATCTTCCTAATAAAAAATAAGGCTTTTTCTAAAGGTGGAATTGATAATATCATCTCTGCATTTTTAAGTTGGTAAGTATAAAGATAATACATTTTTCAGAACGAAGGCATAAAATGTCTTTATTTACAACACTTCTAAGTATTAGACAAGCCAAAGGTATTAATATCCTGAACAAATTTCGAATAAGGCTATCCCTATAGGTCTCTCCATCTTCTTTACAGTGATGCAGGCCACAGGGATTTTGCTTGTTTCCGAGTGTTATTTTTGTAAGGATATTGGATTCACTTTTCCTTTCTTTATTCATAGGGAGGATGATAGTAATATGGGGAATTAGATTGCTCTTTTTTTTTTAAATTATGAATGCATTGATGATATTCATTTATTATACTGAAATAGATAATGTTTTTAAACATAATTTTAAGAGTTATACTTTTAGTATTCTTGTCTCATTTTTTGGTTGATTTGGAGGTTAAGAAATATGCCCAGCACAACGGCTCGGCAGACTAAATCCATATGTTGATTCTTGCCGATATCAATGAAGTTAATGATTTTGTGAATCACATTGGCTTTCCCTTAGCTTTCAATATTAAATGATATCCTAAAATGGTAGCTAGAATAATTCATGATGTCATGTTAAAACATTTTCATATTATATTAAACACTAAAAAGATGCATGATTAGCGTAGGAGTATTGATTTTTATATTTAAGAATAAAGGGGACGCGTAAAAGTGTGCAAATTATAGAGAAATTAAGTTAGTGTGTGATATACTAAAGTTATGAGAGAGAATAATTGAGCATAGGTTACGATGTGACACAAAATTTCTCAAAATTAGTTTGGATTCATGATGGGCAAGTTTACTATGGTAGCTATATATTTATTGAGAGGTTTGAGGTTTGATGGAGAAGTGTATAGAGAGAGTAAAGAGGATCTACATATTATTTTTGTTTATGCATAAAAAACTTATGATAAGGGTTTAATAAAAATTCTTTGGAGATTTCTAGAAAAGAAGGGTGTTGATATTGCTTATATTCAAGTCATTAAAAATATGTATACTAGAGTCGTTACTTGTGTTCGAAAACAAGGAGGATTGACCAAGTATTTTCTTATTTCAGTTGATTTACATCAAAGATCGACTTTAAGCCCATGTCTTTTTGCTTTAGTGATAGATGATCTTATGGGACATTTACAGGAGGATGTACCCTGGTGTATGTCTTTTGTTGGTGATATCCTTATTGTGGATAAAACTAGGGAGACAATTCAAGAAAAACTTGATTTACGGAGGTCAACTTTAGAATCTAAAGACTTTTATTTGAGATGAGAAGTACTTTTAGTAGTAGATCTAGTGGTGGGGTTGCAACAATTGGTGATCAAGTGATTAAAAGGTGTGAATAAGATATCTCAGGTATATTTTTCAAAGTGATGGTAATATAGATGGGGACGTTATTAGTAGAATAACAATAGGAATACCATGATCAAATTCACAAAGTGTAAAGCATCTGACAATGTTCTTTTCTGATTACTTAATAGATATGAATCATCCAATATCTTATTTACCATGTTTTCAAGATTCTACCAAAAAGATGTAAATTTTTTTGTTCCATATGAAAAAGTAATATCTTGTTTGTCTATATTTTATTTTGAAATATTTTATCTTCGTTATCTTAATGAGTATTCACAAAGCACTCCAATATCATCAAACATTTCCTCAAGATAGAAATGACATCAACAAATGTTCAATGCCACAAGTGTCTGACTATATTGTTCACACCTAGGTACTCAATATTCATCAACAATCCATTGCCTCAACTGTTATGTTCTATAATTCAGCCAAAAAGTGGAAAAATTTTTCTTGCACAATATATTTTTAAGAAAGTAATATATCACATGAGTACACTCTATTCTGAAATATTTTTCTTCAACAAAATGAGATTTCCAATGGCGGCTAATCTCTCTTTGGTTATTTGCAACACAAAGCTCTTTGCTCCCCTGCCTCCCAGTCTTTCACTAATCAGATTGGGTCATTGGTTCAAGGAATGGTTGGGGGAGTTTTGGCTGCGGTGGTCATTTTAGTGGCAAATGCAGTTGTGACTATAATATATTTCTAGTTTTCATTCATTTTACTGACACCAATCATTCTCTTTAACATTCCTACGAGAAATTTGAACACCCCTTGACTGCTTGGCATACTTCTACCATTTGTCCAAGCAAGCCTCCTCTGGTACTTCGCCCTTTTAGATTGGCTGCTCTCTCAGGAAGACTATAATCTATTGTTCTCTTTTTACTATAATTGATAGCTTCAAAATCCTCAATTAATGATCTCAGCATCACATGTCTCAAGTAGGTGTCTTCTATGCCACCTTGACTTTGCAAGAAAGTGTTATTTTACATGAATTATAATTTGTGTTAACAGTTTATGGTAGAAATTAGCACTATTTATTATTATTAGTATCTTTCTTGATGATTCAGGATATCCTACTTTATGTATTTTTCTTTATTTTTTCCTTCTCTTGCAAATAAAGACACACATATATCATTATACTATGAACACAACTTAAAAACTATAGTCATTATCACAACTCTCCTAAAAATTATTGCTTCACAAATATTCATATTTAGCCTACAATGCCTACGTACATCACAACAACAATAACAACAACAAAGTCTTAATCCCACTAAGTGGGGTTGGCTACATGAATCCTTTTTCTCCATTGCATCCTATTTAGTGTCAAATTTTCATTTAATTCTAAAAAATTAAGATCATTCTTTATACAATAAGCCCAAGTCTTCCTAGTTCTACCTCTGTCATTCTTAACATAAGTCGAAACTAAAACATCTACTCTACAAATCGGATCATCAGATGGTTGACGTTTAATGTGAACAGACCATCTAAGACGATTCTCTCCAATTTTGTCAGTCACTGGAGCAACACCAACCCTATCACGGATATATTCATTTCACATTTTGTCTCTAAGTGTAAAGCCACCAATCCACCTAATCATTCTCATCTCGGCAACATTTAACTTAGTATTATGCTTCTCTTTTAAAGGCCAACAATCCACACCGTAGAGCATTGCAGGTCTTACCACCATCTTATAAAATTTTCCTTTCAGTCTAAGCGGTACTTTTTATCACACAATAGGCCCAAAGCATTCCTCCACTTCAACCAACCAACTTGAATTCAACTAATAACATCCCCATCTATATCACTATCGCTTTGAACAATAGACCCGAGATATCTAAATTGTTCACATCTTTTAATAATTTGATCACCCAAAGTTACACTTTTGTCACTAGAGCTAATACTACTAAAATTACAATCCATGTATTCAGTTTTAGTTCTACTCAAACGAAGGCGTTTAGACTCTAATGTAGACCTCCATAATTCAAGTTTTTCTTGGGTTTTTTCTCTCGTCTTATCCACGAGAAAGGTATCATCAACAAAAAGCATACCAAGATACATCTTCTTGCAAATGTCCAGTAAGATCATCCATAACTAAAGCAAAAAGATAAGGGCTTAAAGTCGATACCTGCTGTAAACCAATAAAAATAAGATAATATGTGGTCAATCCTCCTTCTGTTCGCACATAAGTAACAGCTCTAGTATACATATCTTTCATGACTTGAATATAAGTCATATCAACACCTTTCTTCTAAATGAATCTCCAAAGGATATCTCTTGGAACCTTATCGTAAGCTTTTTCTAAATCAATAAAAATCAAATGTAGATNCTTTTTCTAAATCAATAAAAATCAAACGTAGATCCTCCTTATTAACTCTGAACTTCTCCATCAAACCTCTCAATAAATGTATAGCCTCCATAGTAGACCTGCCGGGCATGAATCCAAATTAATTATGAGAATTTTTTGTAATACGTCTTAGCCTATGTTCAATTACTCTCTTGGAACCTTATCGTAAGCTTTTTCTAAATCAATAAAAATCAAACGTAGATCCTCCTTATTAACTCTGAACTTCTCCATCAAACCTCTCAATAAATGTATAGCCTCCATAGTAGACCTGCCCGACATAAATCCAAATTAATTATGAGAAATCTTTGTAATACATCATAGCCTATGTTCAATTACCCTCTCCCATAATTTTAACGCATGACACATCGACTTAATTCCTCTATAATTTGAACACTCTTGTGCATCCCTTTTCTTCTTAAAAATGGAGACCAAAATAATCTTCCTTCACTCCTCAGGCGTCTTTTTAGTTTTTAAAATAATATTAAAGAGTTTTGTAAGCTAAGAAACTCCCAAATCTCCTAAAATTTCCACACTTCAATTGGGATATCATCAGATCCTACAGACTTTCCACCATTGGTTTTCTTTAAAGCCTCCTCAACTTCTTTTTTACTAATACGACCGTAAAAATGAGACGTTTTATTATTATTATTATTATTATCATTATTATTTTACAATGCCTACGTACATTACTATATTAAAATTTAGTCCATAAACAATATAATGCATCTTTTAATTGTTTTCATCCTCCTTTGCATTACAGCAACGCTAGGATTTTGTGGCTAGCTGCAGAAGGAAGCCTATATTTTCCAATTTGGTTATGCGCTATCATTTCCATGTGGGATAGAAATTTGGAAAGGTATTTGAAAGTTGAGCTCTTTAAACTAGACCAACAACAGACCAAATCTAATTTAAACCTTACATATATCTATACAAGGTCACCAACTATGCCAAGCTAAAGGAAAAATATCAGTCCAAGCATGGCCCAGCCCACACATAATTCCAATCAAAGCATTAAAAATCAGCACTCAGCTTGAATAAAAATGAAAATTGATAATTACATCCACATAAAGAGGTTAATTTTGAATAAGATAAATGTAGCCTCTACTCACATTTCAACAAATTTTAAGGTTAGTTCAAGCTGGTTTATTGTCAGCTAATTCAAGCAGGAATATTCTTCAATTATCACAGTGATTGCAAGATCCACAGCTGTAATCCAAGTCATCCAATTCATTCATTTTGGATGGTAGGTAGTAAATCCATCAAAATCATGGTGGATTGAAAATTTAACAGATGAATTGGATGACACATGATAGAATTAATAACTGCAACAACTACAATAGTTGGTTTACAGGGACATACATTAGTTCCACCTAAGCGAACCCCATTGGATCAACAACAATTTATAAATCAGAAAGTGAGAGTAAATTTTTCTAGATTGAGTTCGGATTGAAAATGACCCTGAAGAGAAACCTTCCAATAAAAGTTTCTTCAATTAAATGTGTAAAGAGAGCAAGATCGGATTATAAAGATGGATTGAAGCTAACAGGAAAAATAAAAACATTGGGACAATTGAATACTTTATACAGGCGTGATAGACCATACATGATATAAATACATTACCTCAAGTTACTTGCACAGTGATTAAATGTAAATGTTAGGCATGTGGTGGATACAACTCCCAGAGTGCTGCTGTCGTGTCTTCCGAACAAGAAACCATAATCTTGGAGTCAGGCGAGAACGAAACCGTATTACACTACAATGACAAAGCAAAACCATGTCAGCAAATGTATTTTGATATCCATCAACATGAAGATTTAAATGTAAATTTAGATCCAATGATGACAAATAATTACTACTAAGTTCTTTAATCAACGTGATAACCAGGCAATGATTCAATTCTTTAAAGTTGTTTCAAATTACTAAATAATGAACCAACTGCTCTTTGTCAAACAGTAAAAGAAACATTAAAAAAAAAGAAAAAGAAACATAATGTATACCGAAGCACTGTGATACTTCAATACTGCGAGAGGGCTCCCTTTGCGATAGTTATAAACTCGAACTCTAACATACAGAAAAGGAAACTAGATTAATAATTGATCATGCACAGAAATAAAGGAAAATGGCAAATAAAAATATTAAGATCAAATAGTTTGTTCGCAGCTAGCTATGTCGTCTTCTTTTTCATCAAAAAAGCATAAGCTGGGCTGAAATTCATCAAGGAAACACAGATTTGCTACTTCAATATCAAAAACTGAGTACGAGGCAAATGGGATAAGTATTATAATACCTCCTCATAACCACTAAATCTATGGTTAGAAAGGAAAAACAAAAAAATTCTTATTACCGAATTTATATATAATATTCACCCTTCTAATAAGATATGCAATCTCAATTAATTGAGGACAGCACGGTGTTAATATTGTGACAGAGCTCTCTCATGAGCTACTTCATATAACTGAACTCTCAAACTCTGATCAATAAACTTTGATTGCTGCTCCAAAAGGTGGAAATGTCAATTGAGGGAGTCGTGAAAGAAATACATTTTCCCCTTATACACATTGCAACTACACTAAATATCCCTATAAATTTTGTTGGGAAAATTTTGATTATCCCTCCACTGCTTAGTATGTTTTAACAATAGATTGATTAGTACCTCCTCTTCTGGATTAGTTACACTTTCTCAAAAAATAAAAAATTAATGGATTTTTCAACAGTCACAAAGATATTTTTCTACCTCTCACGTTATCACTTCCTTTAGATCCACCACAACTATCTCTACTACAAAATCATGTATTTTAGATTCATTTATCTTCTTATAAAGATAATTGTCATCATTTTTGTAGCACTTCACATTTCATCTCTCTCCATACGATTATTGTTTATGGTTCCCCTCCTCTTAATTCCAGAAAGGGTGGCATACATCACTCAAAATGTTTGCCCTTCCAAAAATTTTTAAATTCCCATATTTCAAGTCAATTAATTATTTATTCATTTGTCTCGCCAAAGCTTGCAGTTGTTTAGTAA
This sequence comes from Phalaenopsis hybrid cultivar, assembly GCA_002079205.1. Taxonomy (NCBI): domain Eukaryota; kingdom Viridiplantae; phylum Streptophyta; class Magnoliopsida; order Asparagales; family Orchidaceae; genus Phalaenopsis; species Phalaenopsis hybrid cultivar. Next base: position 111,182 of record JXCR01070350.1, read on the forward strand.
CATTTTATCACTCTCAATGTACCGTTTAGGATCTCAACTAAATGAATATGATTGTTAGAGGTGTTGAAGCTAGTGGCTTGTACTAGTTTACCACTAATGTTGTTTTGCCTTGCCCATCACTTGGATTATGTTTGTCTCATTGTCACTTCAAGTTTGAATGTTTGAATGTTCAACCTAGAAATTGAGTAAACATCATGTGTTCTTTCCTTCCACTCCTAATAGTTCTAAAGACAATCTTTTGATCCTGCTCGTACATACATTAGGGGCCTTAGTTGAACTATTACTGGCATTCAAATAATGTCACATTTTATTGATGATTATTCTAGGGTTACTTAAAACTACTTAATCAAATGTCAATCTAAAATCTTCTATATACTTCAAAATTTTGTAAGCACATAAAAGCAACATTTTCCATTAATCAAACCCTTGCACACTCAAAATGCTCTAAATTTTATGTAGAAATAATTTTAGACTTTTGGTCTAACAATGATATTATTCATCAAACCTTCTATCATACTACATCTTAATAGAATTGTGTGGGAGAATGCAAGAAGTGTCATCTACTTATACTGTTTAAACTAAAATAGACCACATGAATGAGCCTTGCAATTTTAGGATGATGAAATTTTGCTTGCTTGTTATCTCATCAATTTGGTTCTTAACCCATTCTTTGATAACTCATCATCTATTCTCCTAGAAATCCTCAACAATTTCTATTTTCTCAAACACCACAGATATTTGATTGTCTACTTCATTCATACTTTCATTTAACTAATAGCTCTCACCTGTGTTATTCAATGTATATTTCTCATGTATCCATCCATACACACACAAAGGATATCTAAATTAGATCCCTTTGCCCAGGTTTATAAACTTCAATTGAAGTTAGATTTCATGAATGCATTCATATTTTTTTGTCCCTCCTCCAATTCATCATCACCCTTGTCCATATAACTTCAAAAGCTCATATTCCTACATCTACCCAATACAAGTTTACTATCAACAACATCTACTTCTTCCAACAGAACCCCCATCCAAATTGTTGAATTTGGTTGAGCATACACCTGCTATTGAATGTTCATATCTCCGCTTATCAATTTCCCCAAGAAAAAGCAGAAGACAATGCATTTCTCATCTTAATAAATCTTCTATGAATTCAATCATTATATTCTTCTTTTCGCACATATAGCTTATCTCACTCCTAAATATTTATTCCACGGGCTAATCAAGGAGGCTTGTAAAAATCCCTCTAAAAGGACAGCGATCATGAGATGAGTTCTATACTCAATTGTCATACATTATATTTGGCCACTCCCACATCTAAGTTTAAACTAATTGTATGTCAATGGATCTTCACAATCGAATTTCATCATAATTGTTGTATCAATAAATGTAAATCTCAACCGGTTGTTAAAGGATTCACTAATGTCTATAGACTGTTTGAATAGATCCTCCCCAATTGTCTGGCATAATTTTGACTTTATTCTCAACATGTTCGAAATCTCTTCTACACTGCCATCAATCAAAGCTAGAATTTATTACAAATGGATACAAGTAAAGTATTCATTTAAGGCAATCTTTAGAAGGCAATTGACATAGAACAGCCACCTAAGAATGTTGCATAATGGGAGATCTATATACATTTTCAAAAAAGCTATACACTTTTAAATAGAGTCAGTGAGCCAAATTTGTTAAAATCTTTGTAAGATCCTTAATAATATTGGTCTTTGTCGTAGTAGCACTGATTATTCTATCTTTGCTCTATATACTAAGTTCGGCTTTGTCATTTTTATTGTTTATTTTTAAGTTGATGAGATATCATTCAAGTAATCAGAACAACAACTTGAAAGTAAAATGCTGTCTACAAAAGTAATTTATCATTAAATAGCTGTTACGATCCAACTATTCCCTTGGATTTGAACTTATTTGCAGAAAAAGGGTTATCACTATCGCAATCAAGGGTATGTTATTGAACTTTAAAAAACTAGTCTTCTTGGGTGACAAGGTCATTCAAGCTCCTATGCAAACTTGGACTACCTTTAATAACAAAGAGCTATTAGAAGATCCATTCAATATCAAGATTTGTCAACAGGTTAATTTATTTTATTGTTATCAAACTACACCCTATATTTAATTGTTTCAACATTTGACACTATATTAGGTCGACTGTGTTGCCATCAATACTGCAAATAATCTTGTTTTTTTAATGCAAAAATTAAACTAGTCAATACTGCTTGTCATTTCACATGAAATAGTGTTTTCAAGAAGATTGTAATTTCAAAAGATGTGGTGAATATCTTTACCAAAGATCTGGCCCACCTATCATATTCTCTCTTATCAAATAAGGTGGAACTAGGAATTACATATGACATATGTTAGGAGAATAATATTAGAAAAAAATTATAATAAGAAAATATATCTGATTAAGAGGAATACACATATATTCCCTCTTAATTGTGGTTATTTTCTCATTTATTTATTTTATAGCATATTCATCATATACGCCTATAAATAGACATTATATTTAGTGAATAAGGCATATCAAAATCTTTCATGTTAACAGCTCAATGCATGCATGCAAATACTAATTACACCTGCCCTAGCATCGATGCAAATATTAGTTACACCTGTCCTATGCATCAAGACAATTTATTGCTAATTAATGTGCACGTATAGGCGTGCGAGTGTGTGTCAATATACACACACACACACACATATATATATATATATATATACAAAGATACATGCACAATTTGTACTCATACATAAGACTCAAATATAAGATCAAAATCATAAAATTTCTTTAACATTATTAAAATTATTAGCAAATGCGATTTCAAGAACATTGAAGCTCACTCAGTCACAAATGGAATGCATTAAAACTTCATCAAAGCATTATTTCAATTTTATGATAAAATAATTCTAATATTTATGTAAGATCTTTTCAATGATATGATTTGATGATCCTAATTTTTTTGGTGGGGTTGTTGAAGTCTGAGACAATATTAAGTGGGCATTGATAATTTATATATTTAAATTAGAGTATTTTGCACAAATTTTACTATTAGTTGTCAACCTAATAACAGCCCTCAAACTTTCTCACGTGGGCCTAGGATAGTTGAAGTAATATACATCGAAGATAAAGCAATTAAAAGATTTAGGTGGTTTGAATTGTATAACAGATTGTAGAAAATGCATCAATTAATTAGCAAGATAAAATTAGCGTCCAAGAAGTAGAAGGTAAAAGTGATGGGGCTCATATTATGCTTGAAACTAACCTGAGAATCGCACAAATTGTAAATAACTTAAAATAAAACTGATTCAATCTAGCAAAAAGCTGACCAACTAAAAACTAGTATAATTTCTTATTTTTTACATCAAAATTTTGAATGACTCATGGAAAAGAATAAAATGTAAGGCTCTATTACATCAACTGATTCAAAAAAGCTAGGTGTAAAGCTGAGGAATCCCCTGCTGATGTCAGGAAATCAACCCCTTCAACATTTTTTCTCCTCTCCTTCCTACATCACAATCACTCCCTATTTAAGGATGCAGTATCTATGTTCCACAGGCATATCAAGCTCTATCCCCTCAGCAAAAAAAAAAAAGGATGCACCATTATTTAAAACTACAGGCAGATTTAACTAACCGGTAATCCCATCCAGCTGTTGCTGCAATTTTGCAATCTGTGCGAACAGAGGAACCTGATATTCCAGCTCGGTCCAGAGCTATTTCTTTCTTTACAGAACAACTACCCTAACATAAACAAAAAGCAAAGCACTCCAATTATACAATTAATGTAAAAACTACCGATACTTATAGAGCTTCTGTATGAGGTATGAAGTCATGAAATTATCTCAATTATTTTAGGGGCAAATTATAACGAGTGTATTAGTTTTGTATTTTTGTAGATAGAGTGTGGGGAAAAAAAAACTACAAAGAAGCATAAATGCCCCTAAAATAGGTGTTTTAGGTAAAAAAACCCGAGAGGGGTTGTTTCATAAAACATCCTCAAACAGGGTGTTTTGCTCACAACACATTGCATCCCATTTTTGTCCGTTTTGTCATAAATCTGGAGTTTTAATTAAGTTAGTTTTAATAAAGGTAATTTTAATTATTTTAATTGATTAATAATTAATAAATGTACTATAAGTTAATTATAAATATATAAATTTGATATATAACTATTTTATAATTAACAAACAAAATTAAATTGTATATTACATTTAACTAATTTTATTAAAATTCAATTAAGTATTAATTAGTTTAATTAATAATTAAATAATAATTAATTAATGTAGAACTATTACTATCGATTAATTCTTTTAGTAAATAATTAATTTTTTATTAGCATAATTATAAATAAAAAATTTAATATTTAATTTAATTTATATTATTNATTGAGTGAATTGAGCCTCAGCTTGTGTTCGGCTCGTGTTCGAAATGACTCGTGTTCAAAATGGCTCGTGAACAATGTGCTCGTGTTCGGCTCGAAATAGACTCGGTTGAATATAAAATGCTGCAAAATTGAACCAATAATACCACGGACGACAGAATAACACTAATAACGCCGCAATAACACCAAAGTAACACCCAAATAGTGCGGTTCGTTATTCCACGATGTTATTGGTGTTATTCAGCAGTATAACGCCGTAGAATAACACTGATAACACTAATATCACCGCAGAATAAGACAGTGGACAAAAGAATAATACCGATAACACAACGGAGTTACTCGGTGTTATTCCACGGTATTATTGTTATTATCAACGTTATTTCGTAGTGTTACACCGTGAAATAACACCAATAACACCGCGGAAGGAGGAAAACCGCCGATAACACAACGGATGTTACTCAAGTGTTACTCTGGTGTTATTCCGCAATTGCACTGCAAAATAACACTAATAACACCGCAAAATATTGAGTATATTTATATTTTTATTTAATTATTAATTTCTTTATTTCTTTACAAACCAATTTGAGCCGAACATGAGCGAACAAATATTTGCTCCTATTTTTGCTCGTGTTCGGCTTGTTAAGCCTAACGAACCAACTGAACACAAGTTGTTAACGAACAACGAGCCGTCTTAACAGCCCTAGACAGAATATGAAGGTTGTAAAAGAAATTCATCAGCTGCAAGTAATTTCTCGTTGTAGCACTAAGAAAATAAAAAAAAATAATAATAATAAAAAAACTTCGCTGACGGTGATTGAACAAGACAACACGTGAAACCGTCTAACTTGATGGCTGGCAAGACGTNAAAAATCCAGATACAATGTGTGGGAGGGCCCCCAAGCATGGCAACCTGCTTATACAAAAACAACAAGTGGTTTCAAAACTAGAAAATACAGAAAAGTACATTAAAGACTTGAAGAAAAAGCCTAAAAGTGCCGAAATACAAAATATCAGGTGGCTAGAGAGCGATCCAATATGGTCTTTCCTCTGCCTCAAGTTCTAGAGAATAAGCAAGCTAATAAGTTGGTAAGATGATTGAATATATATATAAATTGAAGCTTAGATGTTAGATAAGTAAATGAATAAGAATTGAGTGGTGTATGTATGTAAATCTTCCTAATAAAAAATAAGGCTTTTTTTAAAGGTGGAATTGATAATATCATCTCTGCATTTTTAAGTTTGTAATTATAAAGATAATACATTTTTCAGAACAAAGGCATAAAATTTCTTTATTTACAACACTTCTAAGTATTAGACAAGCCAAAGGTATTAATATCCTGAACAAATTTCGAATAAGGCTATCCCTATAGGTCTCTCCATCTTCTTTACAGCGATGCAGGCTACAGGGATTTTGCTTGTTTCCGAGTGTTATTTTTGCAAGGATATTGGATTCTCTTTTCCTTTCTTTATTCTTAGGGAGGATGATAGGAATAAGGGGAATTAGATTGTTTTTTTTTTTTTTAATTATGAATGCATTGATGATATTCATTTATTGTACTGAAATACATAATGTTTTTAAACATAATTTTAAGTGTTATAGTTTTAGTATTCTTGTCTCATTTTTTGGTTGATTTGGAGGTTGAGAATATGTCCAGCACAACGGCTCGGCAGACTAAATTCATATGTTGATTAAATAAAGCTGGTTAACTCTTGCCGATATCATGAAGTTAATGATTTTGTGAATCACATTGGCTTTCCCTTAGCTTTCAATATTAAATGATATCCTAAAATGGTAGCTAGAATAATTCATGATGTCTTGTTAAACATTTTAATATTATATTAAACACTAAAAAGATGCATGATTAGTGTAGGAGTATTGATTTTTATATTTAAGAATAAAGGGAACGCATAGAAGTGTGCAAATTATAGAGGAATTAAGTTAATGTGTGATATACTGAAGATATGAGAGAGAATAAATGAGCATAGGTTACGACGTGACACAAAATTTCTCAAAATTAGTTTAGATTCATGATGGGCAAGTCTACCATGGTAGCTATATATTTATTGAGAGGTTTGAGGTTTGATGGAGAAGTGTAGAGAGAGAATAAAGAGGATCTACATATTATTTTTGTTTATTTAAAAAAACTTATGATAAGGGTTTAAGAAAAATTCTTTGGAGATTTCTAGAAAAGAAGGGTGTTGATATTGCTTATATTCAAGCCATTAAAAATATGTATACTAGAGTCGTTACTTGTGTTCGAACACAAGGACGATTAACCAAGTATTTTCTTATTTCAGTTGATTACATCAAGGATCGACTTTAAGCCCGTGTCTTTTTGCTTTAGTAATAGATGATCTTATGGGACATTTACAGGAGGAAGTACCCTGGTGTATGTCTTTTGTTGGTGATATCCTTATTGTGGATAAAACTAGGGAGACAATTCAAGAAAAACTTGATTTACGGAGGTCAACTTTAGAATCTAAAGACTTTTATTTGAGATGATCTAAAACTGAATACATGAGAAGTAATTTTAGTAGTAGATCTAGTGATGGGATTGCAACAATTGGTGATCAAGTGATTAAAAGGAGTGAATAAGATATCTCGGGTATATTTTTCAAAGTGATGGTAATATAGATGGGGATGTTATTAGTAGAATAACAATAGGAATAACATGATCAAATTCACAAAAGTATAAAGTATAGAAATGACATCAACAAATGTTCAATGCCACAAGTGTCTGACTATATTGTTCACACCTAGGAACTCAATATTCATCAACAATCCATTGCCTCAACTGTTATGTTCTATAATTCAGCCAAAAGTTGTAAAATTTTTCTTGCACAATATATTTTAAAGAAAGTAATATATCACATGAGTACACTCTATTCTGAAATATTTTCTCTTCAACAAAATGAGATTTCCAATGGCGGCTAATCTCTCTTTGGTTATTTGCAACACAAAGCTCTTTGCTCCCCTGCCTCCCAGTCTTTCACCAATCAGATTGGGTCATTGGTTCAAGGAATGATTGGGGGAGTTTTGGCTGCGGTGGCCATTTTAGTGGCAAATGCAGTTGTGACTATAATATATTTCTAGTTTTCATTCATTTTACTGACACCAATCATTTTCTTTAACATTCCTACGAGAAATTTGAACACCCCTTGGCTGCTTGGCATACTTCTACCATTTGTCCAAGCAAGCCTCCTCTGTTACTTCGCCCTTTTAGATTGGCTTCTCTCTCAGGAAGACTATAATATATTGTTCTCTTTTTACTATAATTGATAGCTTCAAAATCCTCAATTAATGATCTCAACATCGCATGTCTCAAGTAGGTGTCTTCTATGCCACCTTGAGTTTGCAAGAAAGTGTTATTTTACATGAATTATAATTTGTGTTAACAGTTTATGGTAGAAAGTAGCACTATTTATTATTAGTAGTATCTTTCTTGATGATTCAGGATGTCCTACTTTATGTATTTTTCTTTATTTTTTCCTTCTCTTGCAAATAAAGACACACATATATCATTATACTATGAACACAACTTAAAAACTATAGTCATTATCACAACTCTCCTAAAAATTATTGCTTCACAAATATTCATATTTAGCCTACAATGCCTACATACATCACAACAACAATAACAACAACAAAGCCTTAATCCCACTAAGTGGGGTCGGCTACATGAATCCTTTTTCTCCATTATTGAATCCCATTTAGTGTCAAATTTTCATTTAATTCTAAAAAATTAAGATCAATTTTTATACAATAAGCCCAAGTCTTCCTAGTTCTACCTCTGTCATTCTTAACATAAGTCGAATCTAAAACATCTACTCTCCAAATCAGATCATCAGATGGTTGACGTTTAATGTGACCAGACCATCTAAGACGACTCTCTCCAATTTTGTCAGTCACTGGAGCAATACCAACCCTATCACGGATATATTCATTTCGCATTTTGTCTCTAAGTGTAAAGCCACCAATCCACCTAATCATTCTCATCTCGACAACATTTAACTTAGTATTATGCATCTCTTTTAAAGGCTAACAATCCGCGCCGTAGAGCATTACAGGTCTCACCACCATCTTATAAAATTTTCCTTTCATTCTAACCGATACTTTTTATCACACAATAGGCCCAAAGCATTCCTCCACTTCAACCAACCAACTTGAATTCGACTAATAACATCCCCATCTATATCACTATCCCTTTGAACAATAGACCCGAGATATCTAAATTGTTCACATCTTTTAATAATTTGATCACCCAAAGTTACACTTTTGTCACTAGAGCTAATACTACTAAAATTACAATCCATGTATTCAGTTTTAGTTCTACTCAAACGAAGGCGTTTAGACTCTAATGTAGACCTCCATAATTCAAGTTTTTCTTGGGTTTTTTCTCTCGTCTTATCCACGAGAAGGATATCATCAACAAAAAGCATACCAAGATACATCTTCCTGCAAATGTCCAGTAAGATCATCCATAACTAAAGCAAAAAGATAAGGGCTTAAAGTCGATACCTGATGTAAACCAATAAAAATAAGATAATATGTGGTCAATCCTCCTTCTGTTTGCACATAAGTAACAGCTCCAGTATACATATCTTTCATGACTTAATATAAGTCATATCAACACCTTTCTTCTAAAGGACTCTCCAAAGGATATCTCTTAGAACCTTATCGTAGGCTTTTTCTAAATCAATAAAAATCAAATGTAGATCCTCCTTATTAACTCTAAACTTCTCCATCAAACCTCTCAATAAATGTATAGCCTCCATAGTAGACCTGCCCGACATAAATCCAAATTAATTATGAGAAATCTTTGTAATACATCATAGCCTATGTTCAATTACCCTCTCCCATAATTTTAACGCATGACACATCGACTTAATTCCTCTATAATTTGAACACTCTTGTGCATCCCATTTATTCTTAAAAATGGAGACCAAAATAATCTTCCTTCACTCCTCAGGCGTCTTTAGAGTTTTTAAAATAATATTAAAGAGTTTTGTGCTAAAAAACTCCCAAATCTCCTAAAATTTCCACACTTCAATGGGATATCATGAGGTCCTACAGACTTTCTACCATTGGTTTTCTTTAAAGCCTCCTCAACTTCTTTTTTACTAATACGACCGTAAAAATGAAATGTTTTATTATTATTATTGTTATTATTATTATTATTATTTTACAATGCCTACGTACATTACTATATTAAAATTTAGTCCATAAACAATATAATGCAACTTTTAATTGTTTTCATCCTCCTTTGCATTGCAGCAACGCTAGGATTTCGTGGCTAGCTGCAGAAGGAAGCCTATGTTTTCCAATTTGGTTATGCGCTATCATTTCCATGTGGGATAGTAATTTGGAAAGGTATTTGAAAGTTGAGCTCTTTAAACTAGACCAACAACAGACCAAATCTAATTTAAACCTTACATATTTCTATACAAGGTCACCAACTATGCCAAGCTAAAGGAAAAATATCAGTCCAAGCATGGCCCAGCCCACACATAATTCCAATCAAAGCATTAAAAATCAGCACTCAGCTTGAATAAAAATGAAAAATGAAAATTACATCCACATAAAGAGGTTAATTTTGAATAAGATAAATGTAGCCTCTACTCACATTTCAACAAATTTTAAGGTTAGTTCAAGCTGGTTTATTGTCAACTAATTCAAGCAGGAATATTCTTCAATTATCACAGTGATTGCAAGATCCACAGCTGTAATCCAAGTCATCCAATTCATTCATTTTGGATGGTAGGTAGTAAATCCATCAAAATAATGGTGATTTGAAAATTTAACAGATGAATTGGATGACACATGATAGAATTAATAACTCCAACAACTACAATAGTTGGTTTACAGGAACATACATTAGTTCCACCTAAGCGAACCCCATTGGATCAACAACAATTTATAAATCAGAAACTGAGAGTAAATTTTTCTAGATTGAGTTCGGATTGAAAATGACCTGAAGAGAAACCTTCCAATAAAAGTTTCTTCAATTAAATGTGTAAAGAGAGCAAGATCGGATTATAAAGATGGATTGAAGCTAACAGGAGAAATAAAAACATAGGGATAATTGAATACTTTATACAGGCGTGATAGACCATACATGATGTAAATACATTACCTCAAGTTACTTGCACAGTGATTAAATGTAAATGTTAGGCATGTGGTGGATACAACTCCCAGAGTGCTGCTGTCGTGTCTTCCGAACAAGAAACCATAATCTTGGAGTCAGGCGAGAATGAAACCGCATTACACTACAATGACAAAGCAAAACCATGTCAACCAATGTATTTTGATATCCATCAACATGAAGATTTAAATATAAATTTAGATCCAATGATGATAAATACTTACTACTAAGTTCTTTAATCAACGTGATAACCAGGCAATGATTCAATTCTTTAAAATTGTTTCAAATTAGTAAATAATGAACCAATTGCTCTTTGTCAAACAGTAAAAGAAACATTAAAAAAAAAAAAAAAATCATAATGTATACCGAAGCACTGTGATACTTCAATACTGCAAGAGGGCTCCCTTTGCGATAGTTATAAACTCGAACTCTAACATACAGAAAAGGAAACTACATTAATAAATGATCATGCACAGAAATAAAGGAAAATGTCAAATAAAAATATTAAGATCAAATAGTTTGTTCGCATCTAGCTGTGTCGTCTTCTTTTCATCAAAAAAGCATAAGCTGAGCTGAAATTCATTAAGGAAACACAGATTTGCTACTTCAATATCAAAAACTGAGTACGAGGCAAATGGGATAAGTATTATAACACCTCCTCATAACCACTAAATCTATGGTTAGAAAGGAAAAACAAAAAATTTCTTATTACCGAATTTATATATAATCTTCACCCCTCTAATAAGATATGCAATCTCAATTAATTGAGGACAGCACGGTGCTAATATTGTGACAGAGCTCTCTCATGAGTTCTTCATATAACTGAACTCTCAAACTCTGATCAATAAACTTTGATTGCTGCTCCAAAAGGTGGAAATGTCAATTGAGGGAGTCGTGAAAGAAATACATTTTCCCCTTATACACATTGCAACTACACTAAATATCCCTATAATTTTTGTTGGGAAAATTTTGATTAACCCTCCACTGCTTAGTATGTTTTAACAATAGATTGATTAGTACCTCCTCTTCTGGATTAGTTACACTTTCTCAAAAAAAAAAAATAATGGATTTTTCAACAGTCACAAAGATATTTTTCTACCTCTCACGTTATCACTTCCTTTAGATCCACCACAACTATCTCTACTACAAAATCATGTATTTTAGATTCATTTATCTTCTTATATGATAGATAATTGTCATCATTTTTGTAGCACTTCACATTTTATCTCTCTCGAAACGATTATTGTTTATGGTTCCCCTCCTCTTAATTCTAGAAAGGGTGGCATGCATCCCTCAAAATGTTTGCCTCTTCCAAAAATTTTGAAGTTCCCATATTTCAAGTCAATTAATTATTTATTCATTTGTCTCTCCAAAATTTGCAGTTGTTTAGTAACATTTTATCACTCTCAATGTACCGTTTAGGATCTCAACTAAATGAATATGATTTTTAGAGGTGTTGAAGCTAGTGGCTTGTACTAGTTTACCACTAATGTTGTTTTGCCTTGCCCATCACTCGGATTATGTTTGTCTCATTGTCACTTCAAGTTTGAATGTTTGAATGTTCAACCTACAAATTGAGTAAACATCATGTGTTCTTTCCTTCCACTCCTAATAGTACTAAAGACAATCTTTTGATCCTGCTCATACATACATTAGGAGCCTTAGTTGAACTATTACTGGCATTCAAATAATTTGTCACATTTTATTGATGATTATTCTAGGGTTACTTAAAACTACTTAATCAAATGTCAATCTAAAATCTTCTATATACTTCAAAATTTTGTAAGCAAATAAAAGCAACATTTTCCATTAATCAAACCCTTGCACACTCACATATGTAGAAATAATTTTAGACTTTTGGTCTAACAAGGATATTATTCATCAAACCTCCTATCATACTACATCTTAATAGAATTGTGTGGGAGAATGCAAGAAGTGTCATCTACTTATATTGTTTAAACTAAAAATAGTCCACATGAATGAACCTTGCAATTTTAGGATGATGAAATTTTGATTGCTTGTTATCTCATCAATTTGGTTCTTAACCCACTCTTTGATAGCTCATCACCTATTCTCCTAGAAATCCTCAACAATTTCTATTTTCTCAAACACCACAGATATTTGGTTGTCAACTTCATTCATACTTTCATTTAACTAATAGCTCTCACCTGTGTTATTCAATGTATATTTATCATGTATCCATCCATACACACACAAAGGATATGTAAATTAGATCCCCTTGCCCAGGTTTATAAACTTCAATTGAAGTTAGATTTCATGAATGCATTCATATTTTTNAACCAAAATAATCTTCCTTCACTCGGGCGTCTTTTTAGTTTTTAAAATATTATTAAAGAGTTTCGTAAGCTAAGAAACTCCCAAATCTCCTAAAATTTCCACACTTCAATTGGGATATCATCAGGTCCTACAGACTTTCCACCATTGGTTTTCTTTGCAAATATTTCCACACTTCAATTGGAATATCATCAGGTCCTACAGACTTTCCACCTTTGGTTTTCTTTAAAGCCACATCAATTGGGATATCATCAGGTCCTACAGACTTTCCACCTTTGGTTTTCTTTAAAGCCTCCTCAATATCATCAGGTCCTACGGACTTTCCACCCTTGGTTTTCTTTAAAGCCTCCTCAACTTCTTTATTAATACGACCGTAAAAATGAAACGTTTTATTATTATTATTATTATTTTACAATGCCTACGTACATTACTATATTAAAATTTAGTACATAAACAATATAATGCATCTTTTAATTGTTTTCATCCTCCTTTGCATTGCAGCAACGCTAGGATTTTGTGCCTAGCTGCAGAAGGAAGCCTATGTTTTCCAATTTGGTTATGCGCTATCATTTCCATGTGGGATAGTAATTTGGAAAGGTATTTGAAAGTTGAGCTCTTTAAANTTCATTTAAGACAATCTTTAGAAGGCCATTGACATGGAACAGCCACCTAAGAATGTTGCATAATGGGAGATCTATATACATTTTCAAAAAAGCTATACACTTTTAAATAGAGTCAGTGAGCCAAATTTGTTAAAATCTTTGTAAGATCCTTAATAATATTGGTCTTTGTCGAAGTAGCACTGATTATTCTATCTTTGCTCTATATACTAATTTCGGCTTTGTCATTCTTATTGTTTATTTTTAAGTTGATGAGATATCATTCAAGTAATCATAACAACAGCTTGAAAGTAAAATGCTGTCTACAAAAGTAACTTATCATTAAATAGCTGTTACAATCCAACTATTTTCTTGGATTTGAACTTATTTGCAGAAAAAGGGTTATCACTATCGCAATCAAGAGTATGTTATTGAACTTTAAAAAACTAGTCTTCTTGGATGACAAGGTCATTCAAGCTCCTATGCAAACTTGGACTACCTTTAATAACAAAGAGCTATTAGATGACCCATTCAATATCAAGATTTGTCAACAGGTTAATTTATTTTATTGTTATCAAACTACACCCTAAATTTAATTGTTTCAACATTTGACACTATATTAGGTCGACTGTGTTGCCATCAATACTGCAAATAATCTTGTTTTTTTTATGAAAAAATTGAACTTGTCATTTCACGTGAAATATTGTGTTTTCCAAGAAGATTGTAATTTCAAAAGATGTGGTGAATATCTTTACCAAAGATCTGGCCCACCTATCATATTCTCTCTTATCAAATAAGGTGGAGCTAGCAATTACATATGACATATGTTAGGAGAATAATATTAGAAAAATTTTATAATAAGAAAATATATCTGATTAAGAGGAATACCCATATATTCCCTCTTAATTGTGGTTATTTTCTCATTTATTTATGACATATGTTAGGAGAATAATATTAGAAAAAATTTATAATAAGAAAATATATCTGATTAAGAGGAATATCCATATATTCCCTCTTAATTGTGGTTATTTTCTCATTTATTTATTTTATAGCATATTCATCATATACGCCTATAAATAGACATTATATTTAGTGAATAAGGCATATCAAAATCTTTCATGTTAACAGCACAATGCATGCATGCAAATACTAATTACACCTGCCCTATGCATCGATGCAAATACTAGTTACACCTGTCATATACATCAAGACAATTTATTGCTAATTAATGTGCGCGTATACATACATACATACATACATACATACATACATATATATATATATATA
>JXCR01070350.1:126784-143209 GCA_002079205.1 Phalaenopsis hybrid cultivar
AAAAAAAAAGGATGCACCATAATTTAAAACTACAGGCAGATTTAACTAACCGGTGATCCCATCCAGCTGTTGCTGCAATTTTGCAATCTGTGCGAACAGAGGTACCTGATATTCCAGCTCGGTCCAGAGCTATTTCTTTCTTTACAGAACAACTACCCTAACATAAACAAAAAGCAAAGCACTCCAATTATACAATTAATGTAAAAACTACCGATACTTATAGAGCTTCTGTATGAGGAAATAACCACAACAACTTTAAAGACTGGTATGAAGTCATGAAATTATCTCAATTATTTTAGGGGCAAATTATAAGGATTGCATTAGTTTTGTATTTTCGTAGATAGAGTGTGGGGAGAAAAAAAACTACAAAGAAGCACAAATGCCCCTAAAATAGGTGTTTCAGGTAAAAAAACCAGAGAGGGGTTGTTTCATAAAACATCCTCAAACAGGGCGTTTTGCTCACAACACCTAGCATCTCATTTTTGTCCGTTTCGTCATAAATCTGGAGTTTTAATTAAGTTAGTTTTAATAAAGGTAATTTTAATTATTTTAATTGATTAATAATTGATAAATGTATTATAAGTTAATTATAAATATATAAATTTGATAGATAACTATTTATAATTAACAAACAAAATTAAATTGTATATTACATTTAACTAATTTTATTAAATTTCAATTAAGTATTAATTAGTTTAATTAATAATTAAATAATAATTAATTAATGTAAAACTATTACTATCAATTAATTCTTTTAGTAAATAATTAATTTTTTATTAGCATAATTATAAATAAAAAATTTGATATTTAATTTAATTTATATTATTTATTATTATATTAAATTTACATGTTTAATAAACAACTTAAATTTAAATATTAGCACACAATATGTGTGAAAAAATATGACAACTAAGAATAAACAAAATTCATAATATTTCTTACAATGGATAAATGCTAAAAAAATTACTCATACAAACTATGATTCTCTTCTTCATCGCAGTGGAATGATGCCTAAGCTAAGAGTACATCTAAGTGGCGATCAAATTGATTGATGTCGCAACTGGTGTTATCGAAATTTTGTATCAACATCCCCTCTTCTTCAGTTGCATCGGTCGAAGTTTGTTGTGGCATTCAATAGTTTTTTTCGTTCATGGGAACATGTGATGTATAAATCAGATAGGCACCCAAATCTAGGCCTATATCAAATATCCGAGCCACGGACATAGGTGCAGACGCGGGCATTCTATGAAAATTTAAATCCAAGTCTTAGCTCGCAGAAGTTGTCCGTTAGAAGTCATATGATATAACCTCATATGTCGACGGTCCTGTATAACTTGAGTGTTCTACAAATGTTGATTGGTCAATATAATTAGATAGTCCTACATATGATTGATCATGCAGCTCATCTAAAAGAGATTTTCGTGTTCTGGTAGTTGAAGATCTCCTTGGAGCATCGACTTTTATTATCTCGAAACAGTAGATGTTGAACGACAAGGAGCATCAGAAGTTCACCTTGCGGTCTTACATTTATTCTATGAGAACCCCGCGCCAAAATCATGTGTTAACTTGGTCGGTTGAATACACTATAATTAACATGAATTGATTGCTCTACTCTATGTGATAATTCTAATTCTAAGATCTCATCATATCATTGTTTCTTGAAACAAACACTCCCACCACAATCCCATCTAAATATTTGTGCATCATTTACTATGAATGAAGTTGTCCACTTGTGTAAGTTAAAACTGTAATCTGTTATTATGTATCATGATGGAAGAAATTACTAGTAGATATAAACTGTATTTGTAACACATGCCACTATTATATCTCCTAGTGAATGGGGGAAATAAGTATCAGGTTGTTAAGTAGGTGGCTTACTAAATAGAGTGATACCCAAGATATATATCCCTACAAATAAATAGTCAGCTATGAACAATCATTTCCTTGTGATGGGTTCAATGGTACTATATATGCCCTACGAGATCTCAATGTCATCGCGATGATAGTGCATTCAGTCAACTTCTAATTTGTCTTGCCCGTCGACTCTCTTCAAACATTGTTTTATAGAGTCAATAATTATGAACTGCATGCTAGCAAATTGTTGCATCACGCGATTTGGAAGGTGTCACTCAACACGCTTCCAACTGATACGTGAAGCGCGGGCAGTTCAAATATCTATAATGTCAAAGAATATATAATGCAACACCATAATGACATTTAAATATGATGCCCAAATAATATGTGAATCAAGTTTATTTTTAGTTAATTTGACACAAGTAGTGCACACAAACATGAGATTTAAAAGAAAATGTTTAATATATCTGACTTTATTTGAGTCTATCAATTCATATTGATTATAGTGTATTCGACACCATATTGATTATAATGCATTCGACCGACCAGGTGGACATGATTTTGAGGGGTTATCCATAGAATAGATGTAAAAACCATAAGGCCCCCGTACATCAACTTCCGATGTGTCACGTCGGTCAACATCTACTGCTCCAAGATAATCAACAACCGACTCTCCAAGGAGATCTTCAACTACTGGAACACAAAGATCTCCCTTATATGAGCCACAAGATCAATCGTATGCAGGATCATCTACATATATTAGTCAATCAACATTTGTGGAAGCTTAAGTTATGCAAGACCGTTGAGATATGAGGCTACAACATATAGCTTATAGTGGACAACTTCTACGGGTGGAGACCTTGAAAATTTTCAGAGCATGCACGTGTCTGCAGCTATATTTGCACCTTAGATATTTGATATAAACCTAGATTTGGGTACATCTCTGATTTATACATCACTAGTTCAAATGAATGAAAAAGCTACTGTATGCCGCATCAAACTTCGAATGATGCAACTGAAGAAGAGAATGTTGACACACAATTTCAAAAGCATCAATTGCGACATCAACTGATTCAGCCACCACTTAGATATACATTTGAATTGTGCACTATTACACCACAATGGAGAAGATGATCATAATTTATACACACAATTTTTTTAAGCATTTATCCATTATAAAAAATATTGTGAATTATGTTTATTCACAGTTAATTCATATTTATTCACACGTATATTGTATGTTAATATTTAAACTAAGCTTTTTTATTAAAATATAAATTTAGTATGTTAATAAATAATATTACATACCAATGATATCAATAACAAGTATAATTAAATTAAATTAAATTAAAATTTTTTATTGATAGATATGCTAATAAAAAATGAATTATTTATTAAAATAATTAATCAATAATAATAATTTTACTATGCAAATTAGTTACTAATAATAAATTTACATTAATTAATTAATATTATTTAATTATTAATTAAACTAATTAATACATAATTAAAATTTAATAAATTTTTTAGCTATAATATGAAATTTAATTTTGTTAGTTAATTATTAAATAAGTTACAAATCAAATTTATATATTTATGATTAATTTATAATATAATTATTAATTATTAATCAATTAAAATAATTAACATTATGTTAATTAAATTAACTTAAATAAAATACAAGATTTAAGATGAAACGAACTAAAAATGGTATTTAAGGTGATGTAAACAAAATGCCCCCTCTAAGGGCGTTTTATGAAGCTCCCCCTCTCTGAGCATTTTACCTAAAACGCCTACCTTATGGAAGTTTACGCTCCTTTTTATATTTTTTTTGTGTTCCATCTAAGAAAATACAAAACTAAAAACCTCTAAGTAGGTGTTTTCATGTGCAATGATCACATTCCTTCCCCATGCAAAAAACATGGATGAGAAAAATGAGTGAAAAAACAGCCCCCTTTGGGGTGTTTTATGAGTGCCCGTTTTCAGGGTGTTTTACTTAAAATGCCTATTTTAGGAGCATTTACAGTCCTTTTCATTTTTTTCCGCACTCCATCTACAAAAATACAAAATTAAT
Source organism: Phalaenopsis hybrid cultivar (assembly GCA_002079205.1). Taxonomy (NCBI): domain Eukaryota; kingdom Viridiplantae; phylum Streptophyta; class Magnoliopsida; order Asparagales; family Orchidaceae; genus Phalaenopsis; species Phalaenopsis hybrid cultivar. The sequence goes on from JXCR01070350.1 coordinate 130,713, forward strand.
ACACTCCTCATAACTTGGCCATATTTTAAGGCATATCGCTAGTAAAATTTGATGTTAAAAACCCAAAAACATCCTATGTGGTTCTGCCCATATGGTGCAAAGATTAAAGAATGCCTACCAAAATACATTAATTTCATCTGCTATTAGTTCAGACAGCAGATAAAAAAAAAAAGCAAAGTACCAAATGATGAGTCATTCTTTGAAGAAAGAGGATTAGAAACATCCAATAAGAACAAACAGTTGGAAAATAAAAATATTGCAGCATGTTCGGCTGGACATGCAAAACACCAGAATAGTGGTTTTCTGAATGCCACAGAATTTACCGTTCTATGGTCCAGATTAAACATTAAAATTTTGTTATCTGCTGATCCAGATATACCGCCATGGCAGGAGTCGTCAACTGTCACGCTTAAAACTGTAAACGGTGAAACATTCTCAGAATGCTAGTCCAGAATGGATGAAAACGCAAAATTTACAGTATTTACAAATATGTGCTTTCGAATCAGCTAGGAAAGATAGTAGGCGAGTTGGAGAGAGAATTTTCACCAGCTTCAGAGTGATGTTTTACATTGCATAGTGGAGCATCTGGTTTCCGAGTGTCCCACAAAAGCATGCTTCCATCCTCATATCTACGGGCAGAATATTAAGAAAAATATATGAGTACATTTTTAGCACAGGCTTGTACTCCTCACCAACAAGATCAAGAACATAAAATGCTGATTGTTCACTAAGCCTAGATTCTACATACTGGGCACTTTAAGCTACTCTCAAATGCAAAATGCAACTCAGTGTTTGAAAGAGTTGTCCAATCGAGGGTTCTACCACTGAAGAGTTTTTCATCAATACCTACTCAATCACTACGAAAGAGCAAGGGTGATAAGCAGTAGGAAGTAGGAGAGAATTGAAAAATCGGTGGCAAAAGAGATGGATCCAATTTGGAATTTTGAATCTTAGGCAAAGCACCAACAAGAGATGAAATGAGGAGCATTACAAAGAAGCTGAGAGTAGGAATACTGCAAGAGATGTTAGCCAACGCCATGAGATGTTGGCAAGGAAGGAAGTGCTCAGCAAGAACAGCCCAAGAAGCTGCACACCTGAGATCACATAGGCAGCAAGCGAAGGCAATTAATAAGTCTTAGCAAAAAGGCAAGACGTGTGAGCGAAAGGAATTGAGAAACCGGATGACAAATGCAATCTGAAGGAATGTCGCGACTGAGCTGGCCCGCGAACAAGAGACAAACTCTAGGTCATGCTGGGCCTAGTGACAAGCCTTAGTACAGAGGCAACAACCAACAAAAGCAGGCGAGATGCAGACTAGCCACCTTCAAAATGCTTTGGCGTAGCAAAGATGAAAAAGGGGCGTGACCTGTGTGTTTAAAGGATGTTACCACCTTAAGTTCGTCCTTAGAAAAAGGAAGGGCAAAGAGCCCTCCATGAATGGTGATAGAAATATTCTCATAACACAAAAGTTAAAGCAAATCTATAATGTGGTAGTTGCAACCGCCACATAAATCACTGAGCTACTACAAGCGCCTATTGATATTTATGGACTATCACAGAGCATTAGCCCATGATATTTGTAGCCATTGAAACCACAAATATGCACTCAACAACAAACGAATGTGCTCGAATTCAAAGTGATGGATTACTTTACATTAGTTAGTAACTTTCCAGGGGACTCTGGCTTTTAAGCCACTCTTAGCATAAAAGGGTCTTAAGTAGGAGAAGATTAAGCTCAAGGCAGGAGAAGATTGGTTAGCTAAGTCGAGCTAACCTGATCACTGAATTGTTTATAAGATGCTTGTGTGGTACTTTCTACTTGGTAACGATTAGCAAACATGTTAGGGGCATTTTTTGGAATTAATAATGCTATTATTGATTCATCAATTAGCATAAGTTCAAGTTTCACAGTTAATGTTTACTTTGACAGGCTGTATTTTTTACAAGCAAGAACAACAATATGAAAACAAATTGTATAACAAAGAACAAAACAAAGCTCACCCAGATATTACACTCAAAAAGCCTTGTGATTCAGAAGGAAGAAACGCCTGCACAGCCATACACAATCCTGCAGCACATAACTAAATAAGCAGGTGTCAGCAGTATATAAGAGTCTACTAGAAAATTAACCAATTCATCATGATACACACAAAAAAAAAAAGTTTTGAGCCTGAGGAACACGCTGTAAAACAACAGTATGGGAGGTTACACATCAATTTATTCAGAACATTATATCAAGGCAAATTTCTGCATGAAACACTGCAAGAGCTTTAAGTAACAGCTACAATTACTAAAACATATATAATTCATAGAGTATGGAGTCACCGTTGCGAATTTTACTAAACATTAAATTCATATACATTAGTACCCTCGAATGCATACGCTTCCAAGAGACATGACAATTTTTTTATTCAGAACATCAGAAGTGGAAAACGTCAAGGCAACATTTAGGAATGAAACACAAAAACAAGCTGCAATTATCAAAACCGATACAATCCAAAACAAATGGAGTAAAAAAATGTGGATTTTCTAAAAATTAAGTTTATATAGATAGAAATCCTTGAAAAGAATTTCTTCCAAGTTCAACTACCACAAAAAGTCGTGAACAATCATAGTTTATCTAATTCTAGTTAGCAGCTAACAAATTCCACCAAGATCAGTGGACCATTTCATANAATTTACATGTTTAATAAACAAGCTTAAATTTAAATATTAGCACACAATATGTGTGAAAAAAATATGGCATAACTAAGAATAAACAAAATTCATAATATTTCTTACAATGGATAAATGCTAAAAAAATTACTTATACAAACTATGATTCTCTTCTTCGTCGCAGTGGAATGATGCCTAAGCTAAGAATCTAAGTGGCGATCGAACTGATTGATGTCGCAACTGGTGTTATTGAAATTTTGTATCACATCCTCTCTTCTTCAGTTGCATCGTTCGAAGCTTGTTGCAGCATTCAATAGTTTTTTTCGTTCATGGGAACATGTGATGTATAAATCAAATAGGTACCCAAATCTAGGCCTATATCAATTATCCGAGCCACGGACATAGGTGCAAACGCGGGCATTCTATGAAAATTTAAATCCAAGTCTTCGCTCGCAATAGTTGTCCGTTAGAAGTCAAATGATGTAACCTCATATGTCGACGGTTCCCTATAGCTTGAGTGTCCTACAAATGTTGATTGGTCAATATATGTAGATGGTTCTACATATGATTGATCATGCAACTCATCTAAAAGAGATTTCCGTGTTCTGGTAGTTGAAGATCTCCTTGGAGCATCGATTTTTATTATCTCGAAACAATATAAGTTGAACGACAAGGAGCATCAGAAGTTCACCTTGCGGTCTTACATTTATTCTATGAGACAACCCCGCGCCAAAATCATGTTAACTTGGTCGGTTGAATACACTATAATTAACATGAATTGATTGCTCTACTCTATGTGATAATTCTAATTCTAAGATCTCATCATATCATTGTTTCTTGAAACAAACACTCCCACCACAATCCCATCTAAGTTGTCCACTTGTGTAAGTTAAAACTGTAATCTGTTATTATGTATCATGATGGAAGAAATTACTAGTAGATATAAATTGTATTTGTAACACATGCCACTATTATATCTCCTAGTGAATGGGGGTAATAAGTATCAGGTTGTTGAGTAGGTGGCTTACTAAATAGATATATCCCTACAAATAAATAGTCAGTTATAAACAATCATTTCCTTGTGATGGGTTCAATGGTACTATATATGCCCTACGAGATCTCAATGTCATCGCGGTGATAGCGCATTCAGTCAACTTCTAATTTGTCTTGCCCGTCGACTCTCTTCAAACATTGCTCTATAGAGTCAATAATTATGAACTGCATGCTAGCAAATTGTTGCATCACGCGATTTGGAAGGTGTCACTCAACACGCTTCCAACTGATAAGTGAAACGCGGGCAGTTCAAATATCTGTATTGTCAAAGAATATATAATGCAACACCATAATGACATTTAAATATGATGCCCAAATAATATGTGAATCAAGTTTATCTTTAGTTAATTTGACACAAGTAGTGCACATAAACACGAGATTTAAAAGAAAATGTTTAATATATCTGACTTTTGCATTCAACACCATATTGATTATAATGCATTCAACCGACCAGGTGCACATGATTTTGAGGGGTTATCCATAAGATAGATGTAAAAACCGTAAGACCCCCGTACATCAACTTCCGATGTGTCACGTCGGTCAACATCTACTGCTCCAAGATAATCAACAACCGACTCTCCAAGGAGATCTTCAACTGCTGGAACACAAAGATCTCCCTTATATGAGCCACAAGATCAATCATATGCAGGATCATCAACATATATTAGTCAATCAACATTTATGGAAGCTTTAGTTATGCAAGACCGTTGACATATGAGGCTACAACATATAGCTTATAGTGAACAACTTCTACGAGTGGAGACCTTGAAAATTTTCAGAGCATGCACGTGTCTGCACCTATATTTGCACCTTAGATATTTGATATAGACATAGATTTGGGTACATCTCTGATTTATACATCACTAGTTCAAATGAATGAAAAAGCTATTGTATGCCGCATCAAGCTTCGAATGATGCAACTGAAGAAGAGAATGTTGACACACAATTTCAAGAGCATCAATTCCGACATCAACTGATTCAGCCACCACTTAGATATACATCTGAATTGTGCACTATTCAACCGCAATGGAGAAGATCATAATTTATATGCACAATTTTTTTAAGCATTTATCCATTATAAAAAATATTGTGAATTATGTTTATTCATAGTTAATTCATATTTATTCACACGCATATTGCATGTTAATATTTAAACTAAGCTTTTTTATTAAAAAATAAATTTAGTATGTTAATAAATAATATTACATACCAATGATATCAATAACAACTATAATTAAATTAAATTAAATTTTTTAATTGATAGATATGCTAATAAAAAATGATGTATTTATTAAAATAATTAATCAATAATAATAATTTTACTATGCAAATTAGTTACTAATAATAAATTTAAATTAATTTATTATTATTATTTAATTATTAATTAAACTAATTAATACATAATTAAAATTTAATAAATTTTTTTAGCTATAATATGAAATTTAATTTTGTTAGTTAATTATTAAATAGTTACAAATCAAATTTATATATTTATAATTAATTTATAATACAATTATTAATTATTAATCAATTAAAATAATTAACATTATGTCAATTAAATTAACTTAAATAAAATACCAGATTTAAGATGAAACGAACTAAAAACGGTATTTAAGGTGATGTAAACAAAATGCCCCCTCTAAGGGCGTTTTATGAAGCGCCCCCTCTCTGAGCATTTTACCTAAAACGCCTACCTTATGGAAGTTTACGCTCCTTTTTATATTTTTTTTTGTGTTCCATCTAAGAAAATACAAAACTAAAAACCTCTAAGTAGGTGTTTTCATGTGCAATGATCNCATTTTTTTTTTGTGTTCCATCTAAGAAAATACAAAACTAAAAACCTCTAAGTAGGTGCTTTCATGTGCAATGATCACATTCCTTCCCCATGCAGAAAACATGGATGCGAAAAATGTGTGAAAAAACAGCCCCCTTTGAGGGTGTTTTATGAGTGCCCATTTTCAGGGTGTTTTATGAGTGCCCATTTTCAGGGTGTTTTACTTAAAATGCCTATTTTAGGGGCATTTACAGTCCTTTTCATTTTTTTTCCGCNAATGCGAAAAATGTGTGAAAAAACAGCCCCCTTTGAGGGTGTTTTATGAGTACCCATTTTCAGGGTGTTTTACTTAAAATGCCTATTTTAGGGGCATTTACAGTCCTTTTCATTTTTTTCCGCACTCCATCTACAAAAATACAAAATTAAGACACTCCTCATAACTTGGCCATATTTTAAGGCATATCGCTAGTAAATTTTGATGTTAAAAACCCAAAAACATCCTATGTGGTTCTGCCCATGTGGTGCAAAGATTAAAAGAATGCCTACNTCCGCACTCCATCTACAAAAATACAAAATTAATACACTCCTCATAACTTGGCCATATTTTAAGGCATATCGCTAGTAAATTTTGATGTTAAAAACCCAAAAACATCCTATGTGGTTCTGCCCATGTGGTGCAAAGATTAAAAGAATGCCTACCAAAATACATTAATTTCATCTGCTATTAGTTCAGACAGCAGAGAAAAAAAAAAAACGAAGTACCAAATGATGAGTCATTCTTTGAAGAAAGAGGATTAGAAACATCCAATAAGAACAAACAGTTGGAAAATAAAAATATTGCAGCATGTTCGGCTGGACATGCAAAACACCAGAATAGTGGTTTTCTGAATGCCACAGAATTTACCGTTCTATGGTCCAGTTTAAACATTAAAATTTTGTTATCTGCTGATCCAGATATGCCGCCATGGCAGGAGTCGTCAACTGTCACACTTAAAACTGTAAACGGTGAAACATTCTCAGAATGCTAGTCCAGAATGGATGAAAACGCAAAATTTACAGTATTTACAAATATGTGCTTTCTAATCAGCTAGGAAAGATAGTATGGCGAGTTGGAGAGAGAATTTTCACCAGCTTCTGAGTGATGTTTTACATTGCATAGTGGAGCATCTGGTTTCCGAGTGTCCCACAAAAGCATGCTTCCATCCTCATATCTACGGGCAGAATATTAAGAAAAATATATGAGTACATTTTTAGCACAGGCTAGTACTCCTCACCAACAAGATAAAGAACATAAAATGCTGATTGTTCACTAAGCCTAGATTCTACATACTGGGCACTTTAAGCTACTCTCAAATGCAAAATGCAACGCAGTGTTTGAAAGAGTTGTCCAATCGAGCGATCTACCACTGAAGAGTTTTTCATCAATATTTATTCAATCACTACGAAAGAGCAAGGGTGATAAGCAGTAGGATGTAGGAGAGTTGAAAAATCGGTGGCAAAAGAGATGGATCCAATTTGGAATTTTGGATCTTAGGCAAAGCACCAACAAGAGATGAAATGAGGAGCATTACAAAGAAGCTGAGAGAAACAACAAATGTTCACCAAATGTGGGAAAGAACAAGGAGAAGAAGGCCTAAAAATCTTAAGATGTGATAGAGTAAATGGAACAACATTATTGCTGNAAGCGTTCTACCACTGAAGAGTTTTTCATAAATATCTATTCAATCACTACGAAAGAGCAAGGGTGATAAGCAGTAGGAAGTAGGAGGGTTGAAAAATCGGTGGCAAAAGAGATGGATCCAATTTGGAATTTTGAATCTTAGGCAAAGCACCAACAAGAGATGAAATGAGGAGCATTACAGAGAAGCTGAGAGAAACAACAAATGTTCACCAAATGGGGGAAAGAACAAGGAGAAGAAGGCCTAAAAATCTTAAGATGTGATAGAGTAAATGGAACAACATTATTGCTGGAGTAGGAATACTGCAAGAGATGTTAGCCAACGCCATGAGGCGTTGGCAAGGAAGGAAGTGCTCAGCAAGAACAGCACAAGAGCTGCACACCTGAGATCACATAGGCAGCAAGGGAAGGCAATTAATAAGTCTTAGCAAAAAGGCAAGACGTGCGAGCGAAAGGAATTGAGAAACCGGAGGACAAATGAAATCTGAAGGAATGTCGCGACTGAGCNACAAGCAAGCGAAGGCAATTAATAAGTTTTAGCAAAAAAGCAAGACGTGCGAGCGAAAGGAATTGAGAAACCGGAGGACAAATGAAATCTGAAGGAATGTCGCGACTGAGCTGGCCCGCGAACAAGAGACAAACTCTAGGTCATGCTGGGCCCAGTGACAAGCCTTAGTACAGAGGCAACAACCAACAAAAGCAGGCGAGATACAGGCTAGCCACCTTCAAAATGCTTTGGCGTAGCAAACATGAAAAAGGGGCGTGACCTGTGTGTTTACAGGATGTTACCACCTTAAGTTTGTCCTTAGAAAAAGGAAGGGCAAAGAGCCCTCCATGAATGGTGATAGAAATATTCTCATAACACAAAAGTTANATCATGCTGGGCCTAGTGACAAGCCTTAGTACAAAGGCAACAACCAACAAAAGCAGGCGAGCTGCAGGCTAGCCACCTTCAAAATGCTTTGGCGTAGCAAAGATGAAAAAGGGGCGTGACCTTAGCACCTTAAGTTTGTCCTTAGAAAAAGAAAGGGCAAAGAGCCCTCCATGAATGGTGACAGAAATATTCTCATAACACAAAAGTTAAAGCAAATCTATAATGTGGTTGTTGCAACCACCACATAAATCACTGAGCTACTACAAGCGCCTATTGATATTTATGGACTATCACAGAGCATTAGCCTATGATATTTGTAGCCATTAAAACCACAAATATGCACTAAACAAACAAACGAATGTGCTCAAATTCAAAGTGATGGATTACTTTACATTAGTTAGTAATTTCCCAAGGGACTCTGGCTTTTAAGCCACTCTTAGCATAAAAGGGTCTTAAGTAGGAGAAGATTTATTAAGCTCAAGGCAGGAGAAGATTGGTTAGCTAAGTCAAGCTAACCTGATCACTGAATTGTTTATAAGATGCTTGTGTGGTACTTTCTACTTGGTAACGATTAGCAAACATGTTAGGGGCATTTTTTGGAATTAATAATGCTATTATCGATTCATCAATTAGCATAAGTTCAAGTTTCACGGTTAATGTTTACTGACAGGCTGTATTTTTTACAAGCAAGAACAACAAATGAAAACAAATTGTATAACAAAGAACAAAACAAAGCTCACCCAGATATTACATTCAAAAAGCCTTGTGATTCAGAAGGAAGAAACGCCTGCACAGCCATACACAATCCTGCAGCACATAACTAAATAAGCAGGTGTCAGCAGTATATAAGAGTCTACTAGAAAATTAACCAATTCATCATGATACACACAAAAAAAAAAAGTTTTGAGCCTGAGGAACACGCTGTAAAACAACAGTATGGGAGGTTACACATCAATTTATTCAGAACATTATATCAAGGCAAAATTTCTGCATGAAACACTGCAAGAGCTTTAAGAAACAGCTACAATTACTAAAACATATATAATTCATAAAGTATGGAGTCACCGTTGCGAATTTTACTAAACATCAAATTCATATACATTAGTACCCTCGAATGCATACGCTTCCAAGAGAAATGACAATTGTTTTATTCAGAACATCAGAAGTGGAAAACGATCAAGGCAACATTTAGGAATGAAACACAAAGACAAGCTGCAATTATCAAAACCGATACAATCCAAAACAAATGGAGTAAAAATTGTGGATTTTCTAAAAATTAAATTTATATAGATAGAAATCCTTGAAAAGCATTTCTTCCAAGTCCAACTACCACAAGGAGTCATGAACAATCATAGTTTATCTAATTCTAGTTAGCAGCTAACAAATTCCACCAAGATCAGTGGACCATTTCATAAGACAGTGCAAAAAGATGGAAAAGCATAGACATACCTCTCTGCTTTACTGGGTTTCCCATGAAACCTGAGCTAGGCATCTGTGGCAAGCACATTACCCTTCTAGCCTCATTGAAATCCCAAAGTTCAACCTACACAAGGTTTAGATATGTAACTGCTAGAAAGTTTAGCCAGAAAACCAAGTCACAATAAGTTGTACTGTGATGCGACCTGAGTCACTCTCTGCTTTTTTAAAAAAAAAATTAATGTGTTGAATCTCATTTTTTAAAAATGAGAAAACTGCTCATGAAAATTTTTTTGCTAATTACCTGGTTTTCTTCTCCTGCTGAGGCCATCAGCAATGGTCCATTAGTGAGCAAACCGTCTAATTAAACTCATAAATAGNTAAAAAAAATTTAATGTGTTGAATCTCAATTTTTAAAAATGAGAAAACTGCTCATGAAAAAAATTTTGCTAACTACCTGGTTTTCTTCTCCTGCTAAGGCCATCAGCAATGGTCCATTAGTGAGCAAACCGTCTAATTAAACTCATACATAGTTAGCAGAGAACAAAATCAAAATTTCAAATTTTATCAAAAGAATCATATGCATTAGCATCTAGGGGCAGCTTGATCATGCAACCTTATTGCTGCATTATTGAGAGGCCGTCTTAGTGACTCAAACATGTGAACTCAGAATCATAATGGAATCAATCTAACCATAATTTTAAGTGCAGAGTAATACTAACAAGTTTAGCAAGCAAATGCAATGCCAAAGGCCAAAGACTTTATAAGGGAAAAATAATTATATTTGACATTAGTTAGCCAAGAAAAGATGGAAAAGAAGAATCCATAACGACAACAGCATGGTCAATGAAAAATAGACCTTCTAGGAGACATTAGATAACAGAGTCAAGGTAATATTCAAAAGGTTCAAATTGCATCAATTACAATNTTTAGTGACTCAAACATGTGAACTCAGAATCATAATGGAATCAATCTAACCATAAAAGAAACATTTAAGTGCAGAGTAATACTAACAAGTTTAGCAAGCAAATGCAATGCCAAAGGCCAAAGACTTCATAAGGGAAAAATAATTATATTTGACATTAGTTAGCCTGAAGGAAAGATGGAAAAGAAGAATCCATATTATTTACCAACGACAACAGCATGGTCAATGAAAAAAAAGACCTTCTAGGAGACATTAGATAACAGAGTCAAGGTAATATTCAAAAGGTTCAAATTGCATCAATTACAATTTTCTTATCCCCTTGAACCCAATTTTATTTTTAAGTTGACTATACAAACTTATAAATGTCATGAACCAGGGTGCAAACCCCTCTATAATTAGCATGGTACCTGTAGGGAGGCATTTGGGAATCTCAATCCTAGTCATTCAATCCACTGTGGATGGAGGGGATTAAATAAAAAAAAAACTGCTTTCAAAATGAATAAGATGGCTAGCGTATCCCAACTACACCTCAACTGTTACCATATCCCTCCATTATTATCATATAAATTAGTAATGAAAGCATGTCAACCAGTAAGTACTTTTCTACTATAATCTTTTTCAATCTAGCTCTATTCAATAATTATTATATACAACAACAACAAGAAGCCCTAATCCCACTAAGTCGGTTAGGCTACAGAAATCCTTTTTCTCCATTTTGTCCTATTGAGTGTCATATTTTCATCCAATTCTAATAAATTAAGATTGTTTTTTTATACTACATACCCAAGTCATTTTAGGTCTACCTCTACCTTTCTTAATATAAGTAAATCTAAAGCATCCACTCTCCTAACTGGGTCGTCAAATGGTCGACGTTTAATATGAACAAACCATCCAAGGTTGACTCTCTCTAATNCTGCTTTCAAAATGAATAGGATGGCTAGCGTATCCTAATTACACCTCAACTGTTACCATATCCCTCCATTATTATCATAGTAATGAAAGCATGTCAACCAGTAAGTACTTTTCTACTATAATCTTTTTCAATCTAGCTCTATTCAATAATCATTATATACAACAACAACAACAAGCCCTAATCCCACAAAGTTGGTTACGCTACAGAAATCCTTTTTCTCCATTTTGTCCTATTGAGTGTCATATTTTCATCTAATTCTAATAAATTAAGATCGTTTTTTATACTACATACCCAAGTCCTTTTAGTTCTACCTCTACCTTTCTTAATATAAGTAAATCTAAAACATCAACTCTCCTAACTGGGTCGTCAAATGGTCGACGTTTAATATGAACAAACCATCCAAGGTTGACTCTCTCTAATCCTGTCTTCCACCAATTCACGAATGTTTGTTTCACATTTTGTTTCTAACTGTAAAGCCACTCATCCATCTAAGCATTCTCATTCCAACAACACTTAAACATAGTTTTATGCTTCTCTTTTATAGGTCAACATTCTACGCCATAAAGCATTGCAGGTGTCACCACCATCTTATAAAATTTTCTTTTAAGTCTAAGCAATACTTTTCTATGACACAATATTCCTGATGCATTCCTCCACTTAAACCATCCAACTCGAATTTTACTAATAACATCCCTATCTATATCACCATCACTACGAATAATGGACCAGAGAAATCTAAAATGTTCATTTCATTTAATAATTTAATCACCCATTGTTGCAGCCCCGCCACTAGATCTACTACTAAAATTATATTCCATGTATTTAGCTTTAGATCCATTCAAATGAAAGTCTTTAGACTCTAAAACTAACCTCCATAATTCAAGCTTTTCCAGAGCTCTTTCTCTAGTCTTATCCACAAGAAGAATATCATCAACGAAAAGCATATACCAAGATACATCCTCCTACAAATGTCCAGTAAGAGCATCCATAACTACAGCAATAAAGATACCGGATCAAATGTGACCAATGGAAATGAGATAATGCTTGGTTAATCCTTCTATTGTTCAAACGAGTAACAACTCTAGTATACATATTTTTAATGACTTGAATATAATTCATATCAACACCTTTCTTTTTTAGAAGTATCTAAAGTAACTTCTCTTGGATCTTTATCATAAGCTTTTTCTAAATTAACAAAAATCATATGTA